>JAQNDB010003920.1:0-26569 GCA_029204045.2 Tillandsia leiboldiana
CACCCTCACCCATCCAATGGTGAGGTGAAGGGGTCACATCAAGTGACCTAAAGACATAACCCCACCCATTAGGATGGTGGGTGTGATTTACACCCCTTCGGGTGTACATATACATTTTCCTTTTAAAAATACTCAAATTACAAAAATTCCTCTATAATATACCCTTTGGCATTGTTGCCCTCATAGCTGTCAAAAGCCTAACATTTACCCCTCTAAGTTACGAAATTATCTATAGGGGGCAACGGGTGAACAGACCCGCAAAGGACGTAAATGCTTCTCTCTCCTTCCCCGCCACGCGCCGCCCACGCCGCCCGCACGCCTGCAGCGCCCACACGCGCTCACCGCACGCCGGCAAGCGCCCACACGCCACGCTGCACGGCACGCTCAGCCGGCTCGTTATGCACCGCCGCCACCCGCGCAATCTATCCCTCTGGCCGCCGCCCTCCTATCGTCATCGAGCTCCACGATACTCGGCGATCGCAGAACCCCGCATCGGCGTCTCGGCGTCTGTAGCGTCTGACCACGTCCCCGCGGCGAACGCATCCCGCAACTCTACAGTCCCCGCTCGAACGCGTCCTGCATGCGCGTACGCTCGGTCCGCAGCGCGCATTAACAGCCGTGCCCGAGTCCGACGATGACCCCTCCTCTTCCCCCCTCGTCCCCGCAAGACTCGAACTCCGCGGGATCGAGACATCTGCCGCCTACGTTGATCCCCCGGCAGCCCCACGTAGTAGAAAGTCTCCATCTTACGGTTCCGCAGCAGCGCGACCGCACCGCCAAGGGCGAGTCGCGGTCCCTAGGCAATAGAGTAGGACTTGGCGAGATCTGGGAGGAAACGAGAGCGCGCCGCCACCCAGGGCCAGGAGTTTTACGGCATTTTGGTATTGGCATATTTCGTGAGTCAAGTCAGTGAGTTGAGTCGGAGTCTTAAAGGGATCAAATTGTCAATCAGCAATCAAAGACTTAGAGAAGATTCAACAAGAGCTCAAGTTGACACTCAGTGTCTTGAGTCTTGAAGATTGAAGTTGAAGAATTGTGGATCAGTTACATCAATCTCAAGAAGAAAGTATTCAAGAGGATCAGGTATGTTTAACTAAATAATTGTGGTGATCCGAATACTTTCTTATAGTGTAGAAACACTTGGATGAACTTTTAATTGCATAATAATCAAAAACTGGTGTTCGGACATGTTCAGGATCCGGATCAGAGCCAACGATCCGGATCCCGAAGGTTGTTGCTTCATACAAGACTTCGATCCGGATCCATGCAATTTCCGATCCGGATCCCGAATGTTAAGTTTTCTGATTTGTATGAACGATCCGGATCGGGCAATGCAATCCGGATCCCGAACCCTGGTTTTCTGGAATCGTCAATCTCGTTACGACGATCCGGATCGCAGTAAATCCGATCCGGATCGCCGTCCTGAAAATTTCCAGATAAGGTATGTTTTTGATTCTTATCTCTTTCCAAAGGTTTCTAAACTATAAATAGACATTTAGGGTTTCTCAAAAACGTGGGAGCTACGGCCGATCAATTTATAAAACACTTGAGAGCAACCCTAGAGGCTAGGTTTTTATCGTTCTTCTTTATAGCCTCTTTTAGGTCAATTCGATGGTTCTTTCAAGAACATATCTTTTGTCGAATTGATCTAATCTTTGCTTAGAGATTTCTTCTACGGTTCTTCATTGAGAATCTAAGCAAAGGATCACCATCGAAGTCAATATTCTTATCGACTGAGTTTGCGTCGTGGATTCGACGTGGCATCGTGGATTCGGTGTGCTAAAGGCGTTTCGTGGATTCGAAACGTGCGTTCGTGGATTCGAACGTGAGCAGTGGACGGGCAAAACGGTGGAGCGCGAGGTCCAAGAAATTGAAGGAGGGGTTAAATCCGTGGAGACGGTAATCACCTTGTTATTCTTCTTTTCTTAGGGATTGTTATTGCGTGGATATCCAACCGGTCAGCGCAAGGTCCGAAGAAGCTGAAGGAGGGGTTTGAGTCCGTGGAGTCGGTAATCACCTTGTTATTCTTCTATTCTTAGTGGATTGTTATTGCGTGTTGGTCCCGTGGTTTTTCTCCTGGATTGGAGTTTCCACGTAATCTCGGTGTGCTGTTTTTATTTTCCGCATTGGTTTTTATTTTGCACTGAGATTGAGTTTTATAAGTATTACACCTATTCACCCCCCCTCTAGTTGTTTGATAGTACCTATTTAGATCCTTGTGGATCCATAACTCTACAATTGGTATCAGAGCGGGTTTTAGGTTTATCTATCATGATGGGTGAAAGTGGTAATATTTATAGACCTCCTCTTTTTGATGGGACTAATTATGCTTATTGGAAAGTGCGGATGAGAGCTTTTCTCATCGCAATTGATGAGCGGGTATGGCAATCCGTGGAATACGGTTGGGTGCATCCTGTTGAGGAAGTAGGAAATTCTACTACCCCAAAACCTCGCTCTAGATGGTCCAAAGAGGAATTTGAAAGATCTTCTACAATGGGAAAGGTATGAACGCTTATATTTAATTCTCTTCCCTCGACTGAGTTCACACGAATTTCGCCCGCGTGGTGAAAACCGCGAAGGAGAATTTGGGATATTTCTCAAAATTACACGATGAGGGTACTAATCTTGTAAAAAATCAAAGAGCTCCCAGATGCTTACAAGTCAATTTGACTCTAATTCATATGGAAGAGCAATGAAATTGTTTACAGGATTATTACACTAGACTTCAAGATGTAAGTAAATACATGTGTACTAGTGAGAGAAAAAGATCCCGGAGTCGAAATTGTAGAAAAGATACTTCGGACATCTTTCCGGAACGGTTTAGGGCAAAGGTTACCCGCCATTGAACCGTTAGTCATCCGGATGAGATGAGTATAGAGGAATTAGTAGGTTGCTTTGCAAACTTATGAAATGACTTTTCCTACTAATCAAGTTTCTTCCAAGTCTTCTTCTAAGCTTACAGGCTTGCATTCAAATCAACAAGGTAAGAAGATAGCGAATCGAGTTTCCGACGATGAAGATCTCGTTTTGCCGAGTTTGAAGAACAATTGTCGCAGGAGTCAAACAAAGGAAATTTCGTCGGAAGTTTTGGAAGAATCGGAACCGGATGGATCTGCATCCACGAAATCTTCTAAAGGATCATCGGGTTCGAAATCCGTCTTAACTCAAAAGCTTGCAAAACCTTCTAAAGAAAAAGAAAAAGATGATATTTCGAAGGGAAAATCCAAATGCTATCGATGCAAAAGGCTACGGCCATTTTCAATGGATTGTCCTCTAAGAAATTCATATTAAGAAAGGAGGCTTTGCAGAAGCGAAAACGTGGGACGATTCTACGTCTAATGAATCGACCTCAGTAAAGAGGAACAAAATTGTTGCTTCAGTCACTCGCCTCTCCATTTTCCCTCTTCTAATAATTATTTTTCATCATTAGTCACTGACTCTACCCTTTGATTTTTGTATGAAACATCAACAACCGGCGGAGAGTCAGCAAGTGAGGGGGGAGTCGGACGAGGAAGAACTCGTTGAGGCATATCAACAACTTCTTGCGGAATCTAAGAAGATGGCCAAACATATCAAGAAGTTGAGGAAGCAACGACTTGAGAATCAAGACGAGAATCATGCTTTAAAGATAAAACTTCATGATCTCGAGGAGGAACAAGGACGTTTATTGAATAACAATAAAATCCTCCAAGAAAAGCTAACCAATCGGAGGACAAACGCTAAATCATATACGGACAAGATTGGTTTTCTAGAAAAACAGTTTGAGGAGATTCATGTCACCAACCAAGCTTTGACCAAGCAAGTTCATCAACTCAAATCCGACATACAAAGGCTTTCAACCGGTTTCAAAAATTTTGACGGTATGTCCGGATTAGGTCAAACAAGCAAGGTTGGTTTGGGATTTAAAAAGAACCAAACTGTGAAGGCTTCAAGTTCCACAACTAAATTGAAAGTAAGAACTTGTCACCTATGTGGACTTGAAGGACATTTGGTGAAGACGTGCCCGAAAAAGAGAAAGAAGAATTCTTCGGCAACTTCATCTACGGAGCGAACTCAACGGAATCAAAAGACACATCAAGTCAAAGGAGTTCACTCAACCCACCAAAGGTCCGAGCCACATCATCAATCATACAAGTGGATCATTGCGAGGCAAAGACCTAAGGTGGACCAACAGTCAAAGCGGACAACCCCCCGGCCACAACGAATCAAGACAACCCCAAAATCCAGCGATTTTGGATTCGGAAAGGTGATATCTTTCCTTGTCTTAAGTTCTAATTAGCTTATGACTGTATGTAATGCTTTGATTGGTTTTCCCTTCATATCTTTCTTAATCTTTGCATTACATGGGTTTCAATGCTCTTCGTTTTTATACTTTGTTTTTGAACAAAAGGGTTTTTACTGAACAAGTGCATTGAATAAAAAGGGCTTCACGTTTATTCACTCCAAATTAATTTTATATGGATTATCAACTTTACTCCATAATCATAATCTTGAAGATACTTCATTATAGGAGTTTTTGATATTATAAGCATCAAATTTTAGAAATCATGTGTGATCTTTAGATGCTTAATCTATCTCGGTTGTGTGAATTCATTGTGATAAACGTGAGGACAACCGATAGACTAAAATTTGGGATATAATTCTTTCACGTAAGAGATTGCACTCTTACAAGGGTATTGAAATAATTTGCAAAAGATGTGGAAAGAGTTACATCCGAAAGGAGTGTGAAAACTACCACCACATGTTGGAAAGAGCTGCCACCCCGGTCGTCCGGTTTGTGTGTGAAGCTACCACATGTTATGGATGCTTGATAGTATTTTATGAGAAAATCTTTAGTTGAAGCATTTGGAGATTTATATGTCAAAACTCTTATATTTTGAACAATCTCCTGGTTGGTATAAGGTGGGATAGTTGAAAGATGCTCAAAGAGCCACCCTTAGGTATTTTAGTGATTATCTCAATTTGAAAGGGTAGAATTCAAGATTGATGTCGTTTGGAAATCTCCGTATGTCATCTTTGTAAATCCGTTACATCTTGATAGACTTTGGATCTCAAGATTATTTTTGATGACTTGTGTTTGATGAATATAACATGAAAAACGGTTTATAATGTTTTACCTTTATTTTTCATGATTTTGGAGTAAATCTTTTTAATTTTGTGAAATTAATTGGATTGAATGACATCTGTGTGAATTCACTGTTTAAAGCACTTAAATTGATTTCTTGATGGAATACAAATCGGTATTTGAAAAGATTCTAAAATCTGGATTTGTTTCAAGAAATTATTTGATTTTTGCTTTCTGGTACAGGTACGGAATCTGCATTTTTGTTATATACCAGAACTGAGCTTTTATCTCTCTTTCTCTATGAACTAATATTGTTAGTGATTTCCTTTTGTCTAGTATGTTCACTGTTTGACAATTTGTGACAAAAAGGGGGAGAAGAGAAATGACGGAGATGAGATCATCAAGAGAGGACAAACGAATCGAAAATTGAAAAATGGGGGAGAACGGAAAATGATGATCGTACCACAAAGGGGGAGAACATAGATGCTCAAGAACATGGAGAACATGTTAGAGATGCTCAAGATAGGGGGAGACAAAGAAAAATTGAAAGAGCCGAAAAACAAAAGAACCAAAAGGAAGACGAATCAAATGTAGGATTCTAATTTCTAACGACTAACGTTTGATTTTGTTTGGAGTTTTGTTTTGCAGGAATTACATCATTTTAAGACTCCAAGTCCTAAGTCATAGAGTATGTTCTAGGACTGTTTGGTTCAAATATAATTTTGTATTTATTGGATCTTTCACGCAAAGAAAATCAATGTTTTGGTGATGACATTGAGTTTCGACTTTTTGGTTTAAGATGAGTGTCTTGAGCGTTTTTATGTATTTTTGGGTTTTGTCACGAAATTGCCAAAGGGGGAGATTGTTACGGCATTTTGGTATTGGCATATTTCGTGAGTCATGTCAGTGAGTTGAGTCGGAGTCTTAAAGGGATCAAATTGTCAATCAGCAATCAAAGACTTAGAAAAGATTCAACAAGAGCTCAAGTTGACACTCAGTGTCTTGAATCTTGAAACTTGAAGTTGAAGAATTGTGGATCAGTTACATCAATCTCAAGAAGAAAGTATTCAAGAGGATCAGGTATGTTTAACTAAATAATTGTGGTGATCCGAATACTTTCTTATAGTGTAGAAACACTTGGATGAACTTTTAATTGCATAATAATCAAAAACTGGTGTTCGGACTTGTTCAGGATCCGGATCAGAGCCAACGATCCGGATCCCGAAGGTTGTTGCTTCATACAAGACTTCGATCCGGATCCATGCAATTTCCGATCCGGATCCCGAATGTTAAGTTTTCTGATTTGTATGAACGATCCGGATCGGGCAATGCGATCCGGATCCCGAACCATGGTATTTCTGGAATCGTCAATCTCGTTACGACGATCCGGATCGCCGTAAATCCGATCCGGATCGCCGTCCTGAAAATTTCCAGATAAGGTATGTTTTTGATTCTTATCTCTTTCCAAAGGTTTCTAAACTATAAATAGATATTTAGGGTTTCTCAAAAACGGGGGAGCTACGGCCGATCAATTTATAAAACACTTGAGAGCAACCCTAGAGGCTAGGTTTTTATCGTTCTTCTTTATAGCCTCTTTTAGGTCAATTCGATGGTTCCTTCAAGAACATATCTTTGGTCGAATTGATCTAATCTTTGCTTAGAGATTTCTTCTACGGTTCTTCATTGATAATCTAAGCAAAGGATCACCATCGAAGTCAATATTCTTATCGACTGAGTTTGCGTCGTGGATTCGACGTGGCATCGTGGATTCGGTGTGCTAAAGGCGTTTCGTGGATTCGAAGCGTGCGTTCGTGGATTCGAACGTGAGCAGTGGACGGGCAAAACGGTGGAGCGCGAGGTCCAAGAAATTGAAGGAGGGGTTAAATCCGTGGATACGGTAATCACCTTGTTATTCTTCTTTTCTTAGGGATTGTTATTGCGCGGATATCCAACCGGTCAGCGCAAGGTCCGAAGAAGCTGAAGGAGGGGTTGAGTCCGTGGAGTCGGTAATCACCTTGTTATTCTTCTATTCTTAGTGGATTGTTATTGCGTGTTGGTCCCGTGGTTTTTCTCCTGGATTGGAGTTTCCACGTAAATCTCGGTGTGCTGTTTTTATTTTCCGCATTGGTTTTTATTTTGCACTGAGATTGAGTTTTATAAGTATTACACATATTCACCCCCCCTCTAGTTGTTTGATAGTACCTATTTAGATCCTTTGGGATTCATAACTTTACACAGTAGCCCTACGGCACCGACGAAGAGGCCCTCGTTGTCGTGGCCGCATCCGAAGGCGACGTCGCACACTGGCTCGGAGCTCCCGAGCGTGAGGAAGAGGAAGGGATAGAGTTTGAAGGGTATTTTCGGTATATCACCTAAAAAATTGACGGTTCACTCACGGAATGCTGACGGTGAGGGGATAAATGCACAATTTCGTAATTACGAGGGGGCAAAATATAGGCTTTTGAAAGACACGTGGACAAAGTGAAAAAATGGTATATTATAAGAGGGTTTTCTGTAATTTAGCCTTTTAAAAAATATAAGCTCCTAATATATATATATATATATATATATATATATATATATTTAGATTATATATTTTTAAAAGTTACAAGTTCAACTATATTTGTGAATTTTTTATCATTAAATTTTCATTGAGATTTGTGCAAGTATATATATTTTTTCTTTCTCTCTCTTTAGTTAACTTTCCAATAGCACAAATTTCAATATAAATTCAATGGTAAAAAATTCACAAGTATAGTTGGGCTCATACTTTTAAAAGTACATAAACTCTATTATATATATATATATATATATATATATATATATATATATATATATATATATATATATATATATATATATATATATATAGTTGAGTTGGAATGCTATCGATTAGCAAACTCGCTATATTGCCACCCATTTGTTTTCGATGATGGAGCTTTCAAATCGACGATCAGCACCGTTGAATATGATCTAAGCCATTTAAACTATTTAAAAATTAAATTTTAATTCTTTTCGATATTGTTGACCTAATAATCAAAGAATTACAAAATTTATAATTTTAATGGTAGATATGAGTCTTTTGCTAGTTTAACGGTATAAAGAATTCTACATTAATTGAATTTTGGTTAGAAAATTTTTTAAACTATATAAAACAAGATCTTTCCTCTTGATCTTGATTACATGTGTGAGGACCTGGTTTCCCCGCGGGGGAGTTTTCTGTTTGTTTGGCAGCTTTCGAAGGCTTGTGTGGTGTGTTGGTGGTGTTTGTGCGCAATTTGGATACAAGTGGTGGACTTCGGGCTTAATAATGGATCACGGGAGTATTTGGAGGACCCGTCGAGTGTTTAGAAGTGATTTCGCGCGACACGGATGTCAAATTTGGACTCAGGGTGAAGTTTGGTTAAAAGATCACCTCGCCGGATGCCTTCGGAATTTTTTTAGAGATGGAATTTGGTAAATTGGATTTTTGAAATGGACCCGGCGCGAAAATCGGATCAAGTGGGCTATCCGGGGGCCTTCGGCAAATTTTCGGATGAGAATTTGGAGAATCGGACATCGGATTTGGATTCAGCGCGCGAAAACGGTGAAAATGGACTATTTATTTGCTTTTTTCGGAGGCTGGATGTCGCGCACGGTTTTCGAGGCAGCTTGGTACTGTTCCGGCCGGCGGCGGGCGGCAGCGGCGGCGGCGGAGCGCGGCGGCGCGGATGTCACGCCCTGAGTTTTAAAAAAATCAGGTCTGAAATTTTTTTTTTGAATAAATCAGAGTTTGCAAAACAGGCGTAACAGACCGCCACATATATAGGAAATCCCCTATCCACCGGGATAGTGTCTTTCCTATACATGCACGGCTAGGCTAATCCAATCAATCAGAGAGTAAATCATATCTCACTAAACTATGCTAATCATCAGGAATAATCCGAAACATCAAAATATCAACAATCTAAAATATTCACATAAACTGGAACTGAAATATCATAATGAAAGTCAGCTACAAATCGTAGGGGATCTCAATCCTCGATCTATTTCATCAGGGGACAGCTCTATTGTGACAGGCTCTCTGGATCGTCCCGACATCCCACTACCCGAACGACCTGAAAAACAGTCACCCGAGGGTGTGAGACACACCGGAGTGTATCCCAGTGGGCACGACGAGCCGAGAAATAGCTAATCGTACCTACTGGGTACAATAATCTGCGGATAGTATAAATCACAGGGTAAAGCTGAATAAACAGATAAGATCTACTGTTAATCAACAAAAATCCACAGATAACTGAATAGGCTGAGAAATAGTGCTGGGAACTGGATATGACTATAATCATCAAGCATAAGAGAGCTGCAGATAAATGGTGCTGGAAATCAGAGTATGGCTATAATAATCAAACATAAGAACTGCAGACAGATAAATGCTAGAAATCCGGGTATAGCTATAATAGTTAAGCATAAAAAGAACTGCAGATAAATAATGCTAGAGATCTGGACAAACTGAAATAATCAAGCATAAGGAATCTGCAGGCAATAAGTGCTGGAAAATCAGGGTATAACTGTAATAATCAAGCATAAGGAATCTGCAGATAATGAATGCTGGAAATCAACATAACTGAACATCAATGGTACAAAGTAAGAATCATGCGTCAAAGACAGAAACCCAAGTACCCAATCATGCGCCACTCTTGGTCTCACAGGACCTCAGGCAAAGCCACTGTTCGGCACCCCATCCGCTGACATAACCTGCACTTACGGACGCCAAGCAGTCCTGGTGCAAAAGGGCTCACGGGTCTTATCTCAAGACCACTTTACCGGCAAAGAACAAGCTCCACGGGGAGCGACCCCGGCCATGTTCGTGAAGTACAGCAGTGCATGGCAAATCATAATGCTCAATCTCACGGTCTAGTGACCGAGTAGTCGGCAACATGCCGAGATCCCAGCAGGGAATCATCTGTCTATATCTCTCAATCAGGATCAATCGATCATGCATATCAACAATATATCAATAACCATCTCAATGACAGGACTCAACGAGTATAATCAAATCATGCATATCTGAATAAAGCAGTATGACAAATGACATGGAACTAGCAGGAATAATCGATCATGACATCTATATATCAGGATATGAAAGCTGACAAGCAGATGTGTATAAATATAGAGTGTCTAAGGGATCAGTGTCTATCTCGAAAATCATGCGATGTATAGGTGCAATCATCAGGACTAATCATGTAATCCGGAATACAAGGAGTATATACCCGAATAATAGCATATCAAACATGCACAATACTATGAATCAAGATGTCTGTATATATCAATCAATCATGGGTCTGTCATGCATAACTGGAATATCAAAGCAAGTAACAACAGGCATGATCAGACCACAGGAATCTACTGTACTGAGACATATGAGCTGCTGAACCGGAAAGAAATCCAAGTAATATCTGAATATAAATCAGTATAACGATCGACAGGAATCAATACGCAAACTCAGATCATGCAAGTCTATGTATCAAAATATAAAAGCTGATGAGCAGGTATACGTGATATGTCTAAGGTGATCCAAGTCTATCAGGAAGATCATATGGCATATAGATCAAATCATCAGGACTAAACAAAAACAGGTGTCCGACTGGACTAAAGCAACCAGAGGGCCGAATAGATAAAGCCCGGACCGAAGATAACCCACCTGGATGTAGGCAGATCCTCGAACTCCCGCTCAGCTAATGGGAGGCTGGTGCTGAACAACTGGGCCCTGAACATATAACTGGGATCAATAACAGACTCACACAAACCCATCCCGACAATACCATAACGTCCTGTCGCTATCACGGAAAACTTAGCCGAAACTAGGCTTAAACCGAGATTCCCGAAAATCCACTGAACCTCCAATCATGACCCGCCAACGTTCTAAAAATATCCAAACACTGCCAAACCACAACTAACGACTCTAAACATCATCAACTCGATATTCGGGCAAACAGGGGTAAAACCAAAATTTTCGGTGTCCAATTGTTGCCACAAACACTCGCACAACTCACGGGAAGCCCAATTCGGCTTCGGAGTTTTCCGACAGAAAACTAAAGTCACTGGACCAGCCAGGACAGTGTCGGGAATAACCAGAGGCAACAATTGATGACAAGAAATTCAAATTGAAACACGAACTCGCACCGTAATTCGTCAAACCGACAATTTTGCCGATTTACGAAACAAGATCAGTTTCCCGCTCAACTAGAGTCCACAGAACTTTAATAAAAAGCTTAGAGGGTGCGTAAATATTGTCTAAGGACAGCCATGAAGTCACATTTGCGACTTGGTCCACAATAGTTCTTAAAATTGCATAATTACTTCACTCGAATCACCGTTTCAGTCCGTTCTTTAAATCCGGGTAACCAAAATTAGCGCCGTAAATTTCAGCGCGTCTGTTTTGACGAGACGGAACCCATGCTCACAGACTTGGGTCGACAAGAAGTCCAATTTTCAGAATTGTCCCATAATTACATAGGCTCAAACACAACCTTGCTAGATTAAACTATACGCATGACCAAATCATGAAACAACTGAAGCATGGTGCTTAGGGTGGTCAGAGAATGATGGTGCTCACCTGAAATGAGTCGGAAAACGGCCGGATAGTTGGCCGGAGCAACACCACCAATGAAGCCAAGCTCGGATTGGCCCAACTTGGAACAGACCCTGTTCGACCCTGGAACAAGGTGGAGCATGGCATTCAGTAACCTCCCATATGAAGCTTGGTCCAAGGCCGAGCCACAGCCGGCGGCCGGAGACGGCGGCGGCCGGAGAAATACCAACCAAAGCCCGTTTTCCAACTAATTAAGCCAACTTAGTTAACAGAGGCCTATAAACCAACCAACTTGATGGAACTAATAAATAAGGTGTTTAGGACTTACCTGCATGGTTGGCCGGCGACCCGGAGCGGCGTCGGCGGCCGGCGATGGCTCATGTTGCCATACGGGTGCAACTACAGAGGGAGGAAACCACGCGTAAAAAATTCCATGCAAATGCATGGGAGGCATCAAAAGACCCCAAGAAACGCACCTGGGTCGTTTTCCCACCGCGCGGAGCCCCGGCGATCGCCGGCGGCGGAGCTCGGCCAAGATGATGGCCTTTAATGGCGGATTTCTTGGCGGAGCACGAGAGCCGTTCTAACTTGGACCAAAGTGTTGCTCTCGACTCCCCGATGCTTCCTGTGGTGGTGGCCGGCGGCTTGGGTGCACGGCGGCGCCGGACGGCGAAGATCGGCCGCGGTGCAAGAATGCTCGGTTCTAGGGCAAGCCGGATCTTCGCGGATCCTCAACCGATCAACTCCAGACTTCATGGAGAGCTCACAGTTGTAAAGCGGAAGAGGTTCAACGGTGCTGATCTTCATCTCGACGGTTGGATCCATCCCGCGCTCAATATCGGCCAAAAACCGACTTCCGGCAAGGAGTGGTTCCCGCCGGCGGTCGGGACGACGGCGACGGCTCAAAATTCACAGGTAAGGTCCTATCGATGTCAGGAACACGTAGATACACTCTTGGGCCATTTAAAAACACAAAGATTTCATCCCTTACCTCGCCGGAGAGAGGAAGAAGAAAGAAAAACTCCGCGGCGGCGCGCGGCGGCGGCGACCGTCGGGGAACCCTTGGCTTGGTCGCGGCCACCCCGAGGATCACTTCGGTTGAAACTTGAGCCCTCAGAATCTTCCAGATGTCACTCCAACTCCACAATCCGAGATGCCTACAACTTGCATGGTTCTTCTTTGGCTGCTCCGGCGACGGGAAGGCAGTGGCGCTCGGCAACTGTGGGAGATGGTGGAGGCACGTCGGTTACAAGAGGAGAGGGCGGCAGAGGGTGGCTAGGTTTAGGGTTTCCAAGGATCACCCGTAACGTATATATTGCATAAATGCACATTTGCAAAGAGGTCCCTCCACACTCGCTATTTGGACTAAAGTCCTTTAGTAAAAATACTCCTCTTACAGTTTATTCCCTCACCTGTAAGTGGCACATTTTTCGGAGCATAAAATATTGGGCTTTTCTGTAAAATACAGTATTTTTCGCCGTATTTCACGCTTTTCGAGACGTTCCGTTCGTCGAAACGAAAAATGGACTTCGCCATGACGTCCGGCTCGACGAGACCTATCAGGTAGCGATTTCTGATTTTCGAGAAACTGTCCGGATAAAATCTCGGTCCATAAAATACAGTTTCGGAATATAGTTATCGCGCTTTTCGAGGCTTTGGGGTCGTCAAACGGAAATTCCGTCAGCGCCATTGCGTCCAGAATGATGAAACCGTTCAAATCGACTACTTGAAGTGCTATGATCGGTTTCCAGACGGCGATTTGGCGAACGTTAGCGCGTAGGGGTATTTGCATTTGGGGTTTACTGTTCATGTACAGTACCAATGCACTGTGCACTTAAGTCGCGGGTCCCGCCCGCTTCTTCGTCGATTTCTGGGAGATCCGACCGTCGGATCTAAACTTGCTTAATATGGTTTTCACTCGGTTCGACGAGACGGTCGTACTGGTGATCTCGGATTTTCGAGATTAGGCTCGGATTGAAAGGCGACATTTTAGCCTCATAACTGTGCAATTTACACTGCAGGAAAAAGGGGGTCACTTATGATTCAAAGTTTCAACTTGACTTTTATTCTTTTTCCTTTTATTTATTTATAATAAAATTCAAGTTTCTACATCTCTACCACCTAAAAAGAAGTTTCGTCCCCGAAACTTAATACAACTAAGAGTCAAATACATGGGGAAAGCGCTCCTACATGGCTGATTCACGTTCTCACGTGGCTTCGCGCTTTTCATGGTTCTCCTATTGTACCTTGACATAGGGAATCGGTCTACTTCTCAGCTTTTTTTTTTTTTTTTTCATCTCGAGCCAGGATCTTCAGAGGTGTCTCAGTAAGGATGTCCTTCCTTAATTCACTGTCATCTGGAACACACCAACGGCCCCTGAATCGGATAGAGCCATCGGCGTGCAGCTGGTAATTCGTCAGTCTGTCCCAGTGGTATCAGTTCTCGAATCTTCTGGAAGGAGGGGTCCGACTGCTGTCCCTCCTTTATGCGATCAAGCAGGGTAGGCTGCACTACCATCCCTAAAAGTCGAGCGGTAGACCTCGAAGGAATGATCTCCAAGTCTAGACGCTGGAACTCAGAAATCAAGCGGTCCTGATCAGTGATCATTAGCAGCTCTGAGGACACGTGCTTTCGGCTCAAAGCATCCGCTACTACATTGGCCCGACCTGGGTGGTATTGGATAGTGAGATCATAGTCCTTTAGCAGTTCGAGCCATCCACAAAGACTTAACAGACTTGATTTTGACATGTTGCCAAATTTTAAGGCTTAACTGCTTTAAATTTCAAGTTCCATTAACTAGGGTTCTCGTAGAGATGCTACACGCCCAGCCAAGGCTACACCACACAAGCACGCTTAACCTCGGAGTTCTGATGGGATCCGGTGCTTTAGTGCTGGTATGATCGCATCCGATGTGGCAACCAAACCTCATACTCTTTTCTGGTTTCACCTAACTTACAGTTTGTGCAGGCAGAACTCAACGGTCTTACTCATTTAGGCTGACTATCGAGGTCGAACACTGACAAAAGGCCACTAGATTCACTTTCTTAAGTGAAATCCCACAAGGTAGAGAATCTCTTCTTACACTTTATAATCGTTTGTGGCAAAATTTTCACCACCAGCTGCTAGAACTAAACCTCAGACTACCAAGGACGGACAACTGCCGGTTAAATATCACACGATCAGTCTCTTAGCATCATAAAACATGGCAACCCAAGGTCACCATTCATAAAGCTTAAAATATCCGATCTGGACATGTTGTCCAACTCTTTGGGCTTAACCCATATATTCTATTATCAACTGGATTGCAAAATCTGACGAGATCAACGTGGTTAGTGACCACAAGTTAGGACGATTATCCACATTAATGACAAATATCACCTGTCCACTATGTATACGACTATCTGAGACCTACCTAAGGTCCGATATGGTCTGGAATATCAATACTGCATCTACAACCTCGTCGTCCTAAGACAAACTTGGAACTAAAATTTAAGTAAGCAGACAAATAGACCCAATCATGATATTCCCTTTAGAGGGTGGGGTATTTCCTCAGCTCTTTCGACAGTACGTTGTCTGCAGCCAACGTGCTTATCAAAAGAAAGGCGAAATACTATAGATCTGTCGCCAACATCAAGTTGGGGACACGACTCCCACCGGAGTCAACAGAAGGTATAGCTCATACCTCCCGACACAAATCTCTATGCCGATACTATAAACCTATATCAACGGTCTCTACCACCTCGTGGTCATGACTTCGACCCCAAATCAGTTCACACACAATGTGCGAATCAACTACAAATCGGATTCTTTAGGATAAAAAGTCAAATTCCTCAAGCTATCATCATTACTCTGTATATTAGGCTTTCCAGTCATATCTCATCACGGTAGTAGCCACAACATCTAAAATTGTTGCATACTCATAGGAGTAACTAAGACTCCACTAAACTCGTACCAAAGGCAGGGTCTGAATCTGAATCTAACTCAAACCAGGGTTTCAATCGGGTCCATAGATCCATCAACCATGTCTGCGCCAAAGCGCTCACTGCTACCACCATCTCTATCGAAGTAATTGTGAATCCCAATTTATTTTACACTGATCAGGGTTGGGACACAATTCAATAAAGTCTAATACTTGCTGAGTGTCGTCAGAATCCTTCCATCCAAAGCAACAAGATTGCTAACCTCATAGGCATCCCGATAACTATATTCGGGGAATCTCCGGTAATAGCAGCCACAACATAGTTTTGACAACCACGGCTGCGACAAAAGTACTATATCCAATGACGCGAGGACAACTGGGGGATCACTAACTTCTCCAAAAACCTGGACTAGTGGTGGGGCCAGTGCAACAACAGCAACTATCTGATGCTGAGCCATCTGCTGGACTAACCCAGCAAAAATGCGGTGAACTGATCCTCTAACAGCTGTCAAAAAAAAATCCGAGCCCTCAGGCTCCACTGAATTTCAAACCCATGGCTCGTACCACGACCGCAGCTAACACTGCACCCACTATGACCACTAAGCCCAGAGCGCGTGCGAACACCGCTCATAGTCACACCAACAAGTTAGGAAAACGTCTCATAAGTGTGAAAGTACACCTGAGCTCCTAACCGCTAGACAAATACCCCGCGCTCTCACGTCATAAGTCATCCTAGGGTTCATCCTAACCAGATCCTAATCAATTTTTCTAGATACCGTGTACCTATTGCTCTGATACCATCTAATCTGTCACGCCCTGAGTTTTAAAAAAATCAGGTCTGAAATTTTTTTTTTGAATAAATCAGAGTTGCAAAACAGGCGTAACAGACCGCCACATATATAGGAAATCCCCTATCCACCGGGATAGTGTCTTTCCTATACATGCACGCTAGGCTAATCCAATCAATCAGAGAGTAAATCATATCTCACTAAACTATGCTAATCATCAGGAATAATCCGAAAACATCAAAATATCAACAATCTAAAATAGTCACATAAACTGGAACTGAAATATCATAATGAAAGTCGCTACAAATCGTAGGGGATCCTCAATCCTCGATCTATTTCATCAGGGGACAGCTCTATTGTGACAGGCTCTCTGGATCGTCCCGACATCCCACTACCCCGAACGACCTAAAAAACAGTCCACCCGAGGGTGTGAGACACACCGGAGTGTATCCCAGTGGGCACGACGAGCCGAGAAATAGCTAATCGTACCTACTGGGTACAATAATCTGCGGATAGTATAAATCACAGGGTAAAGCTGAATAAACAGATAAGATCTACTGTTAATCAACAAAAATCCACAGATAACTGAATAGGCTGAGAAATAGTGCTGGGAACTGGATATGACTATAATCATCAAGCATAAGAGAGCTGCAGATAAATGGTGCTGGAAATCAGAGTATGGCTATAATAATCAAACATAAGAACTGCAGACAGATAAATGCTAGAAATCCGGGTATAGCTATAATAGTTAAGCATAAAAAGAAACTGGCATATAAATATGCTAGAGATCTGGACAAACTGAAATAATCAAGCATAAGGAATCTGCAGGCAATAAGTGCTGGAAAATCAGGGTATAACTGTAATAATCAGCATAAGGAATCTGCAGATAATGAATGCTGGAAATCAAACATAACTGAACATCAATGGTACAAAGTAAGAATCATGCGTCAAAGACAGAAACCCAAGTACCCAATCATGCGCCACTCTTGGTCTCACAGGACCTCAGGCAAAGCCACTGTTCGGCACCCCATCCGCTGACATAAACCTGCACTTACGGACGCCAAGCAGTCCTGGTGCAAAAGGGCTCACGGGTCTTATCTCAAGACCACTTTACCGGCAAAGAACAAGCTCCACGGGGAGCGACCCCGGCCATGTTCGTGAAGTACAGCAGTGCATGGCAAATCATAATGCTCAATCTCACGGTCTAGTGACCGAGTAGTCGGCAACATGCCGAGATCCCAGCAGGGAATCATCTGTCTATATCTCTCAATCAGGATCAATCGATCATGCATATCAACAATATATCAATAACCATCTCAATGACAGGACTCAACGAGTATAATCAAATCATGCATATCTGAATAAAGCAGTATGACAAATGACATGGAACTAGCAGGAATAATCGATCATGACATCTATATATCAGGATATGAAAGCTGACAAGCAGATGTGTATAAATAGAGTGTCTAAGGGATCAGTGTCTATCTCGAAAATCATGCGATGTATAGGTGCAATCATCAGGACTAATCATGTAATCCGGAATACAAGGAGTATATACCCGAATAATAGCATATCAAAACATGCACAATACTATGAATCAAGATTGTCTGTATATATCAATCAATCATGGGTCTGTCATGCATAACTGGAATATCAAAGCAAGTAACAACAGGCATGATCAGACCACAGGATCTACTGTACTGAGACATATGAGCTGCTGAACCGGAAAGAAATCCAAGTAATATCTGAATATAAATCAGTATAACGATCGACAGGAATCAATACGCAACTCAGATCATGCAAGTCCTATGTATCAAAATATAAAAGCTGATGAGCAGGTATACGTGATATGTCTAAGGTGATCCAAGTCTATCGGAAGATCATATGGCATATAGATCAAATCATCAGGACTAAACAAAAACAGGTGTCCGACTGGACTAAAGCAACCAGAGGGCCGAATAGATAAAGCCCGGACCGAAGATAACCCACCTGGATGTAGGCAGATCCTCGAACTCCCGCTCAGCTAATGGGAGGCTGGTGCTGAACAACTGGGCCCTGAACATATAACTGGGATCAATAACAGACTCCACAAACCCCATCCCGACAATACCATAACGTCCTGTCGCTATCACGGAAAACTTAGCCGAAACTAGGCTTAAACCGAGATTCCCGAAAATCCACTGAACCTCCAATCATGACCCGCCAACGTTCCTAAAAATATCCAACACTGCCAAACCACAACTAACGACTCTAAACATGCATCAACTCGATATTCGGGCAAACAGGGGTAAAAACCAAAATTTCGGTGTCCAATTGTTGCCACAAACACTCGCACAACTCACGGGAAGCCCATTCGGCTTCGAGTTTTCCGACAGAAAACTAAAGTCACTGGACCAGCCAGGACAGTGTCGGGAATAACCAGAGGCAACAATTGATGACAAGAAATTCAAATTTGAAACACGAACTCGCACCGTAATTCGTCAAACCGACAATTTGCCGATTTACGAAACAAGATCAGTTTCCCGCTCAACTAGAGTCCACAGAACTTAATAAAAAGCTTAGAGGGTGCGTAAATATTGTCTAAGGACAGCCATGAAGTCACATTTGCGACTTGGTCCACAATAGTTCTTAAAATTGCATAATTACTTCACTCGAATCACCGTTTCAGTCCGGTCTTTAAATCCGGGGTAACCAAAAGTAGCGCCGTAAATTTCAGCGCGTCTGTTTTGACGAGACGGAACCCAGGCTCACAGACTTGGGTCGACAAGAAGTCCAATTTTCAGAATTGTCCCATACTTACATAGGCTCAAACACAACCTTGCTAGATTAAACTATACGCATGACCAAATCATGAAACAACTGAAGCATGGTGCTTAGGGGTGGTCAGAGAATGATGGTGCTCACCTGAAATGAGTCGGAAAACGGCCGGATAGTTGGCCCGGAGCAACACCACCAATGAAGCCAAGCTCGGATTGGCCCAACTGGGAACAGACCCTGTTCGACCCTGGAACAAGGTTGGAGCAGGGCATTCATAACCTCCCATATGAAGCTTGGTCCAAGGCCGAGCCCAGCCGGCGGCCGGAGACGGCGGCGGCCGAGAAATACCAACCAAAGCCCGTTTTCCAACTATTAAGCCCAACTTAGTTAACAGAGGCCTATAAACCAAACCAACTTGATGGAACTAATAAATAAGGTGTTAGGACTTACCTGCATGGTGGCCGGCGACCCGGAGCGCGTCGGCGGCCGGCGATGGCTCATGTTGCCATACGGGTGCACTACAGAGGGAGAAACCACGCGTAAAAAATTCCATGCAAATGCATGGGATGCATCAAAAGACCCCAAGAAACGCACCTGGGTCGTTTTCCCACCGCGCGGAGCCCCGGCGATCGCCGGCGGCGGAGCTCGGCCAGATGATGGCCTTTAATGGCGGATTTCTTGGCGGAGCACGAGAGCCGTTCTAACTTGGACCAAAGTGTTGCTCTCGACTCCCCGATGCTTCCTGTGGTGGTGGCCGGCGGCTTGGGTGCACGGCGGCGCCGGACGGCGAAGATCGGCCGCGGTGCAAGAATGCTCGGTTCTAGGGCAAGCCGGATCTTCGCGGATCCTCAACCGATCAACTCCAGACTTCATGGAGAGCTCACAGTTGTAAAGCGGAAGAGGTTCAACGGTGCTGATCTTCATCTCGACGGTTGGATCCATCCCGCGCTCAATATCGGCCAAAACACCGACTTCCGGCAAGGAGTGGTTTCCCGCCGGCGGTCGGGACGACGGCGACGGCTCAAAATTCACAGGTAAGGTCCTATCGATGTCAGGAACACGTAGATACACTCTTGGGCCATTTAAAAAACCAAAGATTTCATCCCTTACCTCGCCGAGAGAGGAAGAAGAAGAAAAACTCCGCGGTGGCGCGCGAACGGCGGCGACCGTCGGGGAACCCTTGGCTTGGTCGCGGCCACCCCGAGGATCACTTCGGTTGAAACTGAGCCCTCAGAATCTCCCAGATGTCACTCCAACTCCACAATCCGAGATGCCTACAACTTGCATGGTTCTTCTTTGGCTGCTCCGGCGACGGGAAGGCAGTGGCGCTCGGCAACTGTGGGAGATGGTGGAGGCACGGTCGGGTTACAAGAGGAGAGGGCGGCAGAGGGTGGCTAGGTTTAGGGTTTCCAAGGATCACACCGTACGTATATATTGCATAAATGCACATTTGCAAAGAGGTCCCTCCACACTCGCTATTTGGACTAAGTCCTTTAGTAAAAATACTCCTCTTACAGTTTAGTCCCTCACCTGTAAGTGGCACATTTTTCGGACATAAATATTGGGCTTTTCTGTAAAATACAGTATTTTCGCCGTATTTCACGCTTTTCGAGACGTTCCGTTCGTTCGAAACGAAAAATGGACTTCGCCATGACGTCCGGCTCGACGGACCTATCAGGTACGATTTCTGATTTCGAGAAACTGTCCGGATAAAATCTCGGTCCATAAAATACAGTTTCGGAATATAGTTATCGCGCTTTTCGAGGCTTTGTGGGTCGTCAAACGGAAATTCCGTCAGCGCCATTGCGTCCCAGAATGATGAAACCGTTCAAATCGACTACTTGAAGTGCTATGATCGGTTTCCAGACGGCGATTTGGCGAACGTGTAGCGCGTAGGGGTATTTGCATTTGGGGTTTACTGTTCATGTACAGTACCAATGCACTGTGCACTTAAGTCGCGGGTCCCGCCCGCTTCTTCGTCGATTTCTGGGAGATCCGACCGTCGGATCTAAACTTGCTTAATATGGTTTTCACTCGGTTCGACGAGACGGTCGTACTCGTGATCTCGGATTTTCGAGATTAGGCTCGGATTGAAAGGCGACATTTTAGCCTCATAACTGTGCAATTTACACTGCAGGAAAAAGGGGGTCACTTATGATTCAAAGTTTCAACTTGACTTTTATTCTTTTTCCTTTTATTTATTTATAATAAAATTCAAGTTTCTACACGGACGCAGCCGGCGGCGGGCAGCGCGGCAGCGCGGAGCGGCGGGCACGCGCGGTCATTTGCGCGGTCCACAGCGCCTGCGTAACCGAAATGTTACACCTTTGGCCTGCTGTTGGCGCGGTGTTGTGCAATCGGTTCACCGAGCTGGTGTGCTCGCCTCGGGGCGTGCCCGACACTGTGCATAGGCGGCGCTGGCGCACTGCACGTGGGCGCGTCAGCGCGCGTTGACCGGGAGCCGCCACGTTTCGACCTCTCGTTGGGCCACGGTCGCCCGCTGGTGGCCCCGCACGGCTGTCGCTGTGTTTTGTGGCGACGTGGAGGCCCGTGGAGGTTTCGGGCCTGCACAGTGTTGGGCCGGGCCCAACACTGTAGCAGCCCGGAACTTCCGGGCGCCCGAAAATGGGAATCATCCTTTATTATTTGATTTGTTTTCTTGGCCTATTTAACGGTCCGAGCTGCTTTCTTCCTCCTCTTTCTTCCACTTCCGAGCTTCAAACGACGGGAGGTCTCCAGCAAAGTTTGTTCCCCTCGCTGTGTAGCTTCCATCTGCAGAGTTGGGGATTTTTGGGGGCACCGCTTTCCGAGATTCTCATTTTCTTGGCGCGGCGCGATGCTCTTCTTCGTGGAATTCCGTCTCTCTTCCGTGCACGAGCTCCCCCGGCCTACTCCGACCATCTTTTTGAGCGATTTCTTCGCCGTTGGATTCGCAACAGGTGAGGCGACGATTTTGGTTTCTCGCACATTTTCTGGTTTCATGTTTTTCAGAGTTCTACCTTGCTCCTGAGGACCTTGTTTGCTGTGTGGATTTTTTAGGCAGCAGATTGAGGGATTTATCTCCGCAACCGGCATCGATTGAGACATCTCTATGACTTTTTTCATCTACTACTCGCGCAAGGATCATCGTGCATTTTTCTTGGAATTTTTTTGGAGACCTTCCCAAGTTATATACACTTTTCCTTTTATCTGTACAAGATTTTACAGTTGAATGTTTCTACATTGACGCACGGGAATTTCGATTGGATTCAAAATTTAAATTGAAATATGAGTTTCAATAAGCCTGTTGAGAGATGTTTTAAATTTTTGTTGAAAATTCAAAATTCAATTCAAAATTCAATTTGAACATAATTTTTGAAATTGAATATTTAAACAATAAGTTGACTATAATGTAAGGCCCGTTGGACAGAAAAATAGGATGACCGATGATTTGGTAGACAAAAAAAAAAATTGACGGAACTTGATGAGAATCATAAGCTTGTGTTCACAAATGGTCTAAGCTTGTGTTTACAAATGACCTATTAATATGTTAAAAATTTGAGCTTAGAAATATATACGACAACCATAATCTTCCCCTTTTTTTATATATAATTTTTTTTTTACTCCAACAGGTTGTGGAAGCTAGTGCAATTTTCATCTTGTGATTTTGCATTGTATTGATCTGTTGGAGCAAATGATTTGGTTTGATCTACTTCATCACGTTTTTAGGAATTGCAATCAAGATATGTTTAAATTTAATTTTTTAAACCATCATTGATATCAGAGACAGTTTTAAACAAAATCCTTGACTCTGCCAATTTTTTTTTTTGTGATGAAATTATTGTGAATAATTTTTTTTACATGAGAAATTTGTATATAATAGTTTCTCTTGAAATTGTATGCATGATTTAATTTAAAATTATAATTTTGTATTGAATTTTTTTACTTAAATTGTCAACCTTATGATAGAATATTGTTAATCTGAAAATTGCTCTGTTTTTTTTCTTTCGTTTCGGAAGAAAGAAGTACGATGAATGGAACACGTACTTAAGGGTTCGTAATAATCCACTATTGGATTCCTTTCTGAGCCCAAATTCAATAATAAACGGATTATTGGATTATAATATTATAGTATGGCCAGTATTAATAGATGTATATTAAACTTGGCAAATATTTCTAGAACCCGACTGTGACTTATTGGCTAGTGATAATAAACTTGGCAAATATTTTAGAACTTGACTTGTAATTGTTGGCTAGTGAAATGGGCTAAGGCCTTCATACCTCTCAGGTTGAGGTTCAATTCCTGCATAGAGTGATTTTTTATTTTTTTTTTATGAACTATTTTCATAATGGTTTGATCTTTTTAAACTCATGCATAACTTTAGCAAATTATAAATCATTTTTATTTGAATGAAGTAATATCATTATATGTATTGATTGATGCCATAATATTGTAGACAATTATTTACATTCAAGATTTTCACATACTAATGAATGTTAAATTTTTATTTGATATGGCGCGTACTATTCGGACTAAGAAGTTTTGAGGGGAGATATGATGACATATTATTACTCACTATCATGATTATAAGATGAATCCGTCACACTCTATGGAACAACATTTATCAGTTTTAGACAACTTATTTGAAGTGCTTGAAAGTGATGATTATGTTCTTCAGATTTTCAGAGAGCACTTGCATTGAGAAATTCAATACCAGATTATTAGGCTAAAACTTGGTAGAATATATTAAAAATAAATATGATTTCGTGGTATCCTATGGGATGATCTGGTATCGATATTCAGGGATGTTTATAATCGTTATTATATACAAGTGCTATAAGAAGGACAATATTTTGGCTATAGCTCCTAATCTTCGAAATAGTTAGCGCACTACTCTGGAAGATCTAATGGAGGCTCATTCTTACAAAAGGCAGCACTTGATATTATGGAACGAGTATCATATGATGTTGTTCTGAACCATGGTGTAGAGTTTTAACGGTGAAAGTTGAGTTAGTTCGAATTGTGTTTGTACTTATGAATGATATTTTTTTTTGTTTCATGTTGTTGTTATATATTTTAATCAACACTAAGTAGTTGAAGCATGTGTAGTGTTTTTTTTTTGTTAATGAATATGAAAGCATTTCGTTAATATTCATAGGTATAACTAGTATGATATAACTTCCTTTCATGAATAATGATACTAGTACTTCATTTTTTTATAATGCTTAGTTGAGTGGGAGTTCTAAGATTTGGAGAAATATTAGAATTTTTTATCTAGAACTTATCTCTTATACTATGAATATTAAGTTTATGATGATATAACATTTGATATAGAAGATGATTGGGAACATAGTGAACTTTCGATTCTATTTCTTATATTATATCATGATTAACTTAGTACATTGAAATATATGTTTTAGATAATTTTGTAAGTGCTAGTTTTTAATTTATGCAATGTCTCTATGTAGCTTTGAAATATCATGGCATCAAAGAATATCATAGCAGATCTCAATAAGGTGAGAAATTGGATGGTGATAATTACAATATCTGCAAACTAAGATTCAATATGTTCTTGAGGAGCAAGAAGCATTAGAAGCTATTCACCATACCATGACCGACCCTGGTGAAGGAAACACTGCTCAGCATAGAAGAGATCAAGAAGCTTATCGTGCTTGGAAAGCAAAGGATTCCTCTACTCGGAATTCTGATAAGTTCAATGGTTGATGATCTCATTGGTGAGTGCGAGCTACTTCCTACTGCTCATGCAATGTGGGTTCATCTAAGGAGAGAAATTTGGGGGTACAACTGTAATCAAATTGAGACAGTTAACCATCAAATTTGATACTTATAAGAAGCACCCTAATCATACTATTAAACAACATCTACGAGAGATGTGTAATATGATAAGGGAACTGAAGTCTGCAGGACACACCCTCACTGATGAGCAGCAAGTTCAAGCAGTAATCCGCTCTCTTCCTGATAGTTGGGAGCACATGAAAGTTAACTTAACTCATAACGACGGCATCAAAACTTTTACTGATGTGGCTCGCATGTGGAACTGGAAGAGGAGCGTCTTGGGGCTGCAAGAGGTCCACGCATGCTTATATGACTGAATCCAGTTCACAAAGAGCTTCGGGCTCTAGGTACAAGAAATTTAAAAATTTAAAAATATAAAGAGGAAGGGAGTGGAGACTGGGCATGGACCTAAAAGAACAAGTTCAAGAAAATTCGAAAGGCAAACGATTTTGGAAGAAAAAGAAAGATAAGAGTAAGATGAAATGTTATAACTGTGGCAAGTTGGGTCACTTTGCTCGTGAGTGTACCGAGCAGAAAAAGGTAGCATTACATTCTATTTTTCTTAATACTATTTGTGTTTCTAGTACAGTGTTGCTCACTGATTCTTATCCTTTGTGGATTGTAGACTCAGGAGCACAGATCATGTAGCAGGAGACCGAGGTGCATTTGTGGAATATCGTCGAGTTCAAGCTGGGACTAAATGGATATTTGTAAGGGAACAATGCAAAAGTTGACGTAAAAGGAATAGGCACGTGCAAGTTAGTGTTGCGTGGTGGCCGAACCTTACTCCTACATGATGTCCTATATGCTCCAGAGATTCGACGAAACTTGGTCTCTATATCTGTTCTTTTAGGTTAGGTTATGTTTAAATTTTTGCACCAGTCGTGTGGACATATTTTATGACTTTGCTTATTATGGCACTGGCTACTTATTAAATGGTTTCTTTGTATTGGATTGTGAACATAATATATGTAATTATGTTGGTAGTTGTTAAATGGTTTCTTTGTATTAAAAGTTTCTTTTTAGTGGCTACTTATTAAATGGTTTCTTTGTATTGGATTGTGAACATAATTATGTAATTATGTTGGTAGTGTTTTTCTTCAACTGTTCTAGTAGCAATACGAATGTGAATACAAATATTTGGCATACTAGACTAGGACATATTGGTCAAGAAAGGATGAATAGCTTGCTAAACATTGACTTATTAGGTTCACTCACTGCAATTGTTTTGCCTAGATGTGAACACTGTCTAGCTAGAAAAACAACTAGAAAACCATTTGGTAAAGGAATAAGAGCTGAATATCCATTGCAATATTCATTCTGATATATGTGGTCTAATGAATGTTAGAGCGAGACATGGGGCATCATATTTCATTACTTTTATAGATGACTACACCGTTTTAGTTCCGTCTATCTGATTGCTCATAAGTCAAAAGCATTGGATTGCTTCAAGCGTTATGTTAATCTTGTAGAGGAATCAGCTAGATAGAAGGATTAAAGCCTTAAGAACTGATAGAGGAAGAGAATAAGAGATATCTATCTGAGCAGTTCAAAGAATTGTGTAATGAAAAGGGCATTGAAAGGCAACTGACCATTCCTGGAACTCCGCAATAAAATGGGTTGCAGAGAGAAGAAATAGGACCTTATTAGAAATGGTTAGATCCATGATGGCACATAGCAAACCTTCTATTT
>JAQNDB010003921.1:0-26538 GCA_029204045.2 Tillandsia leiboldiana
ACCGATGCATCTTGTCTGAAGTCGCAGGAGGTGGCAGGTTGTGCTGACGGTGCTGGTGGTACTGAAGCTGTAGCTGCTGAAGTTGTGTGTCCGGCGTCTTCGAGGAGGTGAGAGGCTCATCTTGTTAGTTGAGAGGGACTTCACGATAGTTGTATCGTTGTTGTTCCCAAGCTATGCATGTAAGCCGATGATGAAATATCGACTTTGACTGCTCTTCAGAAATGCGCATAATTATAACTGGGTAGGGAAGTCGCTCTGGTGGGATGCGCATGTTTCCACATATCGCGTAATCCTTGACCAATGAGATATGGAATGTTTAGGTTTGATCCTCGCCGCTGTGGGTGCCAAGAAGATAAAGACTAAACATCCTACCTATCCCATCTAAGAATTTTTTGTTTGGCATGTTGAGGAAGAATGTTGTAGCAACAATAAAATTCAAATAGCGATACTCCGGTCGAGTTCTTTGAAAAAACAGAGTTCCCCGTCGCTGAGTATCTGGAAGACAAATTCCATCCACTCACTCTCCATGAGTGGTGGAGAGGTTTGACCTTTTCATGTAATGTGGCTCCTTCAACCCGGGCCTTCATTCCTAGCACCCTCCCAATTAGTTGGAGGTGGGACCTTAATCTTAACATTTCTAACCATTGTTAGAAATTCTCTCGATGTCCGTCCTCTTGATCAACCAACTTGATGCATTCTTATAAAACATCCTCACGGAGTGAAGCAAATAATCCAGAGGGTTCAGGGAAATGACAAATGGGGGCAAGACCCCCATGTCAACGAGAGTGCCAAAGAGTGCAATTCGCTCCCTTCAGAGCTTTGAGATTGACATGCCTTTCACCAATGCATTCCCTTTTTCAAAGTCCTTAATTCTTTCGGAGCTTATAAACATCTCGTGGAGGAGGCTGACTAGCTAGTGGCTCCTCAATCGATATTCCACGAGCACTCCCTCTCTTGCGTGCAACGCTTTTTCTTTTTCGACTTGTGAGGAGTTTCTTCCATTGGAGCTTTGCCCTTATCTGCAGCAGTTGGTACAGTCTTTGTAGATGCAGCATGGGCTTTTCCCTTTGAAGTAGTAGGGTGCAGTTGCTTCTACCAATAGTTCATCCCAGTCAATGGATTCAGTTTCTGATCCTGAATCGAGTCTCTTCGACCCCTTCTTAGCCCTCTTGGGCTTCTTAGTTGCTCTTGTGTGAACCATCGCAGTAAGAAGAAAGATTATCCAAGTGAATACCATCTCTGCTATTTCTTGTGAACGAGAGTCCTGCAAGCAACAACTCAAGGACACGAAAAATTGTTTATTTTTAAAAATTTGAAAAATTGTACCTAAACAATCATTATCATGTAGAGAGACTAGGAATCAAATAGTTTTGCAAAAGAATTTTAAAAATAGATCAATCCCATGATTTTTAAAAATTCCTATTATATGCCCTAAAACCGAATTTTCAGAAATCGAAGCCTAAAAATCCGTTAATCAAGAGAATACCTAGCATATAATCAAAACTAATCTACTCAGAGTTCTTATTTCAAAAGAAATTTGACCAAAAACCAATCTCTAACGAAAAAGTTACATGATTCCTTCACGTTTTGAGCAAAAAGATAAAACAGTGAAAAACCGAAGTTTTGATCAAAAAAACTCACTTTGATTCGAAGAACTCTGGTTGGAAAGGCTCCAAAATGAATGATTTCTAGAGAGAGAAATTCTGGAGACTTGGAAACAAAAGCTTGTGGTGAAATAAATCAAAAACCCTTTGTTTCATGTAAACCCTAGCCGTGGTCCGGAACGCCCTATGAATGCAGTCCGGAACGGCTACCCGCAGGAAATTCCTGCGTTCGGGATCCGGAACGGATGATCCGGTCTGGATCGGCTCCAACTTTTTCTTCAGAAAAATTTAGGAAAATTCCAAAAATCCAGAAAAAGTATGTAAGCACTTTTGCATGTCAACTTTAAACAAAAATCATCATTTCACATCAAAAGAAATAGATTATGCAAAATCTATCAATAATATCCAAGTAATGAAATGAAAATTTATGAAATTAAAACCTTTAAAGTTGAACAAGTTCGATGACATCTATCATGATCTTATGAGTAATGCGTTTATCAAATCATTAATCTTGCAAAGAAAATGAAGTACCAAGATCATAAATGTTTGAAATCCCAAATATGTTAGATAATGTATCTAATCAATTTGTTGTAAGGAGTGGCTCTTCGAGCATCTTTCATATAAATTCCCACCTTATACCAACCTTGGAATTTGACAGGGTCAAGTATTTCAAAAGGCATTTTATCTAATCAACTTGAAAAAACCATGCTTGGAATACATGTGGTAGCTGCACACAGTACTCGGACGACCGAGGTGGTAGCTCTTTTCCTCCATGTGGTGGTAGTTTTCACACTCCCCATTGGGATGTAACTCTTTCCACATCTTATGAGCATAAATATTCTAACAAACTCCCCCTCAATTGGTTATCAATTATTTAAGATATAATGTATTCAACCAAAATTGATCTCGAGTTTCATACTTAACTCAATTTTCAAATATGATAAAAACTATACCAAGAGATCATATGAGAGAGAAATTGACTTTGATCAATTAAAGATAACTTAATTGACATAAATGATCATTGCATCAAATGAATTATTATGATATCCAAAGCATAATAAATTTCTAAATATATGATGCAAGTAATGTTCTATGTATAAAGGATGCAAGTAAAGTCAATACATATGCTCAATTAATGTTCTATGTACAAATATAGACAAGGAACAAAAACACAAAACAAAACTTAACCTAACCAATGATTTCAAAAAGTGTTATTTCAGGGAAAGCATTCCAATTGCTTTACGTAAATGAATAAACCGTTTTTGATCCAAAGGTTTTGTTAAAATGTCAGCTAATTGATCCTCAGTTGAAATATAAGAATTTGAAGAATATTTGATTCAACTAGCTCTCTTAGAAAATGATATCTAAGTTCAATGTGTTTTGTTCTCGAGTGCAACACAGGATTTTTAGAAATATTTATAGCACTTGTGTTGTCACAAAGAATTGTTACCGAAGTTGCTGAAATTCGGAAGTCGCTCAACATGCTTTTCATCCAAATGAGTTGAGTTGAACAACTACCCACTGAGATATATTCCGCTTCGGCAGTCGAGAGTGCAATGCAGTTTTGCTTTTTACTATGCCATGCATGTGACGCCCCACTTCCAGGGGGTCACCCATCCTAGAACTACTCTAGCTCTAGCACGCTTAACTCTCATGTTCCTCTTGGATCTTGCTACCATCCAAAATGCTATAGCCGGGTTAGAGATTTAGTCCTATTATATCATTTATATAGAGGACTAATCCAAATTCCGGGGGTGTCACATTCTTCCCCCCTTTAAGCCCTGACGTCCACGTCAGGCTCAAGCACACTCACAAGCACCAGGCGATGTGAGACTCGTCTCGCTAGCCTTAGCCGACCTTGTGAGGAGCTGCACTCCACTCACAACGGTCATTAGCCGGGGAGCCTCGCTCTACCCGCTATATAACCCTGGCTCAGCCGAGACTCATCTCACATTTCCGCTGGTGAATGGCTCTGATACCAACTGTGACGTGGTCCCATTTCCACTCGGGAATTGGAAGACTCTGCAACTTAGCAGCAGGAACGCGATGCTCTGCTTTCACTTGCTGGCAAGTTAAACAATGAGCTACGAATCTCCCAATGTCCCGCTTCATCCCGGGCCACCAAAACAGTGCCTTGAGGTCCTTATACATCTTAGTACCTCCAGGATGGATGGTATAAGGTGTAAAATGGGCCTCCCTCAAAATCTGATCTCTAATCTCCTGATCCATAGGCACACACTCGGTCCCTGTACCGCAGTACTCCCGAGCTATCCACAGAAAAATCCCCTGTCTGATCCGCCTGAAGCTGCGTCCTGATCCTCACAAGTGGGGGTCCTCACTCTGAGTGTCCCTGATCCTCTCCAACAGAGTGGGCTGCAAGACCATAGACATGAGTCTAGCAGACGGACCCCAGGGGATACTACCTCCAACTGTAACCGCCTCATCTGCTCGACCACGGCGCCTGCTGCGAGATCAATAAGCTCAGACTCGTCCTCCCTACTCAAAGCATCTGCCACGACATTGGCCTTGCCGGGATGGTAAAGGATACTCAGATCGTAATCCTTTAACAACTCCAACCACCGGCGTTGCCTCAAATTCAGCTCCTTTTGGTGTGAACAGATACTTCAAGCTCTTGTGATCAGTATCTAATCTCGCAATGCTCTCCATACAAATAATGCCGCCACAGCTTCAGAGCAAACACCACCGCTGCCAACTCAGATCATGAGTAGGGTAATTTTTCTCATAGTCCTTCAATTGCCGCGAAGCATAGGCAATTACCCTACCATGCTGCATCAACACACACCCCAGACCACTATGTGAGGCATCACTGTAGATCACAAATCCTTCCCCCATAACTGGGAGGGCAAGGATTGGAGCGGTCATCAACCTCTGCTTCAGCTCCTCAAAACAGCTCTGGCAAATCTCGCTCCAAACAAACTAACCCCTTTTCTGTCAGAACGAGTGAGGGGAGAGGAAAGCTTCGCAAAGCCTTCCACAAAGCGCCGATAGTAGCCCGCCAATCCAGAAAACTCCGCACCTCGGTGATGGTCATCGGCCTCGGCCAATCTCTAATAGCATCCACCTTGGCCGGATCCACCGCCACTCCAGCAGCTGAAACCACATGACCCAGAAAGGCAACCTCCCCGAGCCAAAACTCGCACTTTTTGAACTTAGCATACAGCTTTTTCTCTCGCAGAAGCTGTAGCACGGTTCTCAAGTGCTCCTCGTGCTCCAGATCACTCCGGGAGTAGATCAGAATATCATCTATGAACACCACCACAAACCGATCCAAAAACGGCTGAAAAATCCTGTTCATCAAGTCCATGAATGCGGCAGGGGCATTAGTCAACCCAAAAGGCATCACAGTAAACTCATAATGCCCGTACCGCGATCTGAAAGCCGTCTTGGAGATGTCCTCGGCCCTCACCCTAAGCTGGTGGTAACCGGACTGCAGATCAATCTTCGAGAACACGGATGCTCCCTGTAACTGATCAAACAAATCATCTATCCGGGGGAGGGGATACTTGTTCCGGATGGTCACTTTGTTCAATTCCCTATAATCCACGCACAACCGCAGTGATCCATCCTTCTTCTTAACAAACAACACAGGCGCTCCCCACGGAGAAACACTGGGTCTAATGAAGCCCCTATCCAAAAGATCCTGAAGCTGGGCTTTCAACTCCCTCAACTCAGCTGGCGCCATCCTATAGGGTGCCTTTGAGATTGGTGCAGTCCCAGGGACTACATCAATCACAAACTCAATCTCCCTCTCCGGCGGCATCGTCGTCAACTCAGGTGGAAACACATCTGGGAACTCTCGGACGATAGGGATATCCTCGAGTCCCAGTGCCGCCGTAGGCACCTCCACCACGGTGGCCAAAAAGGCAGTGCAACCTCTACTCATCATCCTCCTAGCTCTCGCCGAGGAAATGGTCGCTGCGAATAGCGTGCTCTGGCAGCCTCTGAAGATGAACTCCTCCTGTCCTGGCTCGCGAAGAGTCACCGTCCTATCTCTGCAGTCGATCGTGGCGGAGTATCGTGATAGCCAATCCATCCCCAACACCAAGTCAAAATCATGGAGCTGCTGCAAGACAAGCAAGTCTGCAGGCAAAATCCAAGGCCCCAACTGCACCGGGCATGCCAACAACGCTCCTCAACATGCAAAACGTGATCAGGAACCCGCACCTCTAATGCACAAGACAAGGACTCTACCTCTAGACCATGCAGGGATGCAAATGCTCGACAAATGAAAGAATGAGATGCTCCAGTGTCGAATAAAGAGCGAGCCCGAATACCAAAAAGTAGAGTAATACCTGCCACCAACCTGGTCTGCCGCTGCGGAATCCGCCAACTGGGCGGCATACACCCGCCCGCTCGGTGCAGGAGGTCGGGAATCTGTAGGATAGGAGGTGGACGGCCTGCTCGCTGGAGCATAAGGCCGCTGAGCTGATGGCCGCTGCTGCTGAGGGGGATATGGAGCCGACGCCGAAGAAGGTGCCGAAGAAGTAGCAAGGGGGCAAGTAGCTCGCACATGCCCCGGCTGTCCACAACGGAAGCATCGACCCCATCTCTGATCACAAGTGATGGCGGCATGCTGACCGCCGCAGAAGATACATCGGTCAGAAGATCGGGGCTGTCTCGGCTGCTGCTGCTGTCTCGAGGACTGCTGCTGAGATCTCTGCTGCCTCTGCTGCGATCTCTGCTGGCTGGTGCTGCTGCTGATGCTGCTGCGGTCTCTGGGGTCCACCAGGACCTCTCCTATCAGATCGCCCACGGCCGTAAGACTGGACTGCGGCGGCCGTGGCGGTCTCCATGAGCTGGCCTGTCTCCCGTCCTCTGGGGCTGGTCGCTTTCTGTCGGAACCCTGCGCGACCGCGGCCCTCCGTCTGGCCACCTGCTGATCGCCTCTCTCCACCCACTGTGCGTGCTCTGCGGCTGCCTCTAGGGTCTGAAATCTCTGTGCATGCACAAGCGTGAAAATCTCTGGACGGAGGGCCTCCCTCGAACAACTCAACCTGGTGTGGACCGTCACGAGCGACGAAGGGCACACAGTTCAGCAACTCCATGAACTCCTGGAAATAGACATGGGCCGGTCGATCGCCCTGCTGCAGATTCTTCAAGTCGTCCTCCAACTTCTTCTTCACACTGGTAGAAAAATAGGTGTCCAACACCATCCGTTTGAACTCCTCCCAAGGCAACTGCCGAGTAATCCGGAACTCCGGTGGCTCTACCCGCTGCCACCAAAAATCAGCATCTCCGTCCAAACAGTGCACCGCCATGTGCACTCGGTACCTCGGGTCGATGAAGAAGTCCCGAAAAAGCTTCTCCATCGCAGAAAGCCATCTCCCAACAGCCCGGGGCTGAGCATCCCGCCCCGAGAATCTAGGTGGTCCCCGCTTAACAAACGCAGCGAGTTTGTCAGCAAAATCCCGCTCCTCCTCCGCAGTCAAAGGCTGAATAGCTCCAGGAGCCCCGCTACTCGAAGATGGTGCCGACAGCACAAAAGGCGCAACAAGAGGCACAGGGGCCTCAGGAACAGCTGGGGGTGGTGCCTCCCTCTGAGCAAGCAGCTGCTCAATCCTCTGCTCCTGGCGGCGCTGACCCTCCGCCAACTAGGCCACCAAGGCCCACAACTCAGTAAGCTCGGGGGGGTGTAGGCTGCTCTGGCTCAACATGGGGTGAAGGGACACCCCGAGTGGGAATCCGACGTCGAGGAGGCATCCTGCCACAAGAAACCAATCATCAGCAACCAAACCCCACACGACCCAATCTGGCGAAAGTCAAAAGACATCCTCCTATTTCTGTCACCTTATGTTGTCTGCAGCCAACATAATGGTCCAACAGAAATAGGCTATGTCGATCTCTCTTCACTCACAGGAAGAGTCAACTATAAATCACCGACTTTCGCAAAATGTTACGCCACTCACGCCCTATCATCCTAGGGTCTGTCCAAAAGCCTAGGGTTTCCTAAGTCCCAACTGAACCTATCCCTAAGCTCTGATACCAACTTAATCTGTCACGCCCCGGGTGTAAACCAGAACCCGGGCCCGTCAACAGATCCGCCGTGCATGCGGTATTTCCCACATACACGAAGCGTCGGTAACCTGCTCAGATAAGAAATAATAATAAAGAGCATAATAATCAGAGCTAAACTAAAACTACTGTATCTCAGACAGAAGCTGGAAGTAAAAGAGTACAACAGTGGAATAAAATACAGATGTCTCTCCCAGCTCTCAACTAAATATACAAACAGCTGGCAAAAGCCAGACCCAAAAAGAAATAAACAAAAGCTGTCTGAGAAGACCAGGTACCCAAAAGCTCCAGCTACAACCCTCGGGAGGCTCTCTATCTAGTCCGCGATGCGCTTGCCCCGATCAGTTGCTGACGGCCCAGCAACTCCCACTGAGGACTCTGCAAAACAAGAGGAAAGAAAAAGAACAAGAAAAACAATGGGGGTAAGTACTACAATAAACAGTAGCCTCCCCTAGTGGGTAAAGCCTCAGCTCAGATATGCCCACCAGGTGATCAGAGGCAAAAAGGGAAAGGAAAAGAAAGGGGGTGTAGATAGAGGGAGCAACTGATAAAATGCTATCCCTAATATGCCTCTACACGATAACTCAACACGGATGGGAAAAGGAATGCATCAGTATAAAGAAGTCTGTCCAAAGGACCCAATCTGACCGCCAGTGGACACTGGCACTGCCTGCTCTGCCGCGACGGGTATGCCAGCCTACGCATAACACCGAAGCACAAGGAGTCCCCAGGACTCAAGTCTGTCTGCCCGCGCACTCCGGAGTCGCACTCGTGGGGAGCGACCCACACGAGGAAAGTAAGTAACCACAAGTAACCTGATATAGCAGGACTGGATCGAGACTCAATGAAGTGGGAAAAACCCTCCACTAAAGAAAGCCCGATCCCCAAAACACCCAATCTGATGCAATAGTATAAGTCGGTCGACCACCCAAGATCCGTGGTCGCCGCAACACCCTGACATAAACCCAACCTGTCCCAAATCCCCAATATCCGACTACACTGTCCAACACACGCTCGAACCTGAGCGACTAAGCCGCAAGTGTCAATACAAGGAGGAGAAAAGAGTAAATGCATGGTTTCTCCTAAGTCAAGTCCCAAAAATAGTATAGCAGTAAATGATGACATAATCATGTGACCAATTTAATCATGCATTGTCTCAATATTTTTGTCCAGTTTCCGAGAATAGCAGTTTAGAGTGACATAAGCTAGGGTGACAGTCCCATAAGAATAATCATCAGTTTTGCAGTCCTCAATTATTATCACTTGTCTCTAAGCATACAGTCCAGAAATTAAGCGATTAAAACAAGTAATCAGTCTAACAATAATTTTTCATGGATTAGATAACCAATAATTTGCTCCCTAAAGCATGCGAGTCTACCAATTAACGCATTTAGCAACATCAAAACAGGGGTACTCTGATATTCCTAGTGGGCATAACAAAGGAGAGGAGTACAACAACCACCCACCTGGTGCAAACTGTCCAAGTCCGTACAGCTAGAAAATACCAAAACTCCAAATCCTTGCTCCCACAATTTTAGCACACCCGAAATATTCCTGGTACAATACAAAGCTCACTAATTACACTTAGGCTCCCAATTATTGCTCTTATAACCACCTACAACCTCGGATTCAAAACTGTTAAATTATCACCTGCATAAAGTGCCCAGAAAATTCCAAGAAAAATATCACAGCGATCCTCGCGTCGATAGCTTCGCAACGGTACCTTGCACGCCCAAATCCGAGTTCGGTAAGTCAAGATAAAAATTCGGCAAGGGGATACACTCATACAAAAATCTGTGTTAAAACTGTGCACTGTTCACGGAGAAAACAGTAATTTTCACCTCGAAATAAATCTCACAAAAATCCAAGAAAAATACGAACGTGTTCCTTGCGATCCGTAGATGAAAAAGTTGTATAAGCTCGTTTCCGTCTGATGCTCGTGCGCGAAGATATGGCCAAAATACCCCGCTGCTGTCAAGGAAGTCCACACAGAAAATGGGGTCACTACTTGCCTCGGGATCCGTGCCAAAACCTCGAAACGAGAAAGCGCGACCAAAACGAAAGATGAAGTCCTACCTCTTAGGAGTCTTCCGGCGCAAGAATCACAGCAAAGTGAGCTCGGGGTAGTCCAGGGGAGCCAAAACACTGTCGCTGCGCCGAAGAAGAACACTAGAAAGCAACGTCGCGCCGCGCCGTAAAATGGGGAACCTCGGGATTCGTGCCTCCTAAAATCCTAGAACTTGGCAGGAAGATCAAGCACTTAGAGGTGAAAAACTTAGCTTAAGAGAGCTCGGGCAGAGGAGGTGTGGTTTGGGAGAAAAAGCCCCAAAACAGAGGCTCGGGCTGCCTTTAAATAGGCTGAGGAAAACAATTGGGATAATTCCCATTAAGTCCCGATTTTCGGGCGCCCGGAAATTTCCGGGCGCGCACAGTGCGGCCCGGCCCACCACTTTCGGGCGCGCACAGTGCGGCCCGGTCCACCACACAGTCCAGCCCACTACTCCCCCGGTCCCCCACTGCACCCGGTGCACCTGCGCCAGCGAATGGACCGCGCGCCTGCCCGCGCGCCCGGAGTCTAATTTTAATATCCATTGCGCGCGAAACCACTTCTAAGCATTCAATGGGGCCATCTGACTACTCTCGTGATCCAATTAACACACCGAGTCCATCAAAAGTGTCCAATTGGTGTACAAACGCCACCGACACGCCACATAGGCCTCCAGAAGCGGCTGGTCAACCAGTAATCACATCGGGGAAAACCAGGTCCTCACATCGCTCTAGATGGTCCAAAGAGGAATTTGAAAGATCTTCTTACAATGGGAAAGGTATGAACGCTTTATTTAATTCTCTTTCCTCGACTGAGTTCACACGAATTTCCGCGTGTGAAACCGCGAAGGAAATTTGGGATATTCTCAAAATTACACATGAGGGTACTAATCTTGTAAAAATTCAAAAGCTCCAGATGCTTACAAGTCAATTTGACTCTATTCATATGGATGAGCATGAATTATTTACAGATTATTACACTAGACTTCAAGATGTGATCAATACTTGTGCTAATTTAGGAGAAAAGATCCCGGAGTCGAGAATTGTAAGAAAGATACTTCGGACTCTTCCGGAACGGTTTAGGGCAAAGGTTACCGCCATTGAAACCGTTAGTCATCCGGATGAGATGAGAGTAGAGGAATTAGTAGGTGCTTTGCAAACTTACGAAATGACTTTTCCTACTAATCAAGTTTCTTCCAAGTCTTCTTCTAAGCTTACAGGTATTGCATTCAAATCAACAAAGGAAGAAGATAGTGAATCAAGTTCCGACGATGAAATCTCTTTTGCCGATTTTGAAGAACAATTGGTGTAGTGTCCCAGGTTTCCCGGTGGTTTGGCCCCTGTTTCGGGGTGTAGAACACCTATTATTGGGGTGTAGGGCCCCCAACATGTCAAAGTGATATGTTGTATGGAACCTGAGAGGATTTGGGAGCAAGCCTGACCTTCGGCTTCCTTTGCCGAATTTTAGGAGTGGAATCAGGCTAATTGGAGACCGTATTTGAATTCAGCGCGGAAAAACGCTTGAAAACGGCTATTTACATATTTATTTTGGAGTCCGGATGCCCAAAAACGGACCCCCGGAAGTTTTCTGCGCAAATTGGTGCATGGGAAGAGCCGTGGACCATCCCGGGACACGTGGCAGCCTATTATAGGGCCGGCGCACCACTCTCGGTCCACGGAGTGGACCGCCGGTGCACGGTGGACCGGCGGGCCACGTGGCAGGCGCTGGTTGGGCCGGTGCAGCGCGCGCGGCGCACGGGAACGTGCGCGGGCAGCGCGGGCAGGCCGGGCAGTGGCGGGGCTGTGCGCGGTGCACAGTGGACCGGGGCGCGCCACGTGGCGGCCCCGGGTTGGACGGCGCAGGTGCGCGCGGTGCACCCGCGGGCGCGCGCCTGCGGCCGTACGCGCACGTGGGCGGCGCGTTGACTGACCGGCACCCGTGTCGGGTGGCGGCGCCGCCCCACGTGGCGTCACGCCAGTGGCGGGCGCCGCACGCGTGCTGACCCAGGGAGGGGGGCACGTGGCGCTTCCCCGCTGGGCCCGCACGGCTGCCGCCTGTTTGGCGGACACGTGTCGGGCCCTGGGGGCGGGTCGGACGGGCGAAGGGTGCGGCCGATCCGCTGTGCGAGCGGGGCGTGGGCCAGGCCGCACTGTGCGCGCCCGGAAATTGCTGGGCCGGGCCGCACTGTGCGCGCCCGAATTGGGCGGGCCGCACTGTTTGCGCCAGAATTCCGGGACATATTGGGAATTAATCCAATTGTTTTTTTGGGCCTATTTAAAGGCCTCCCCTCCCTTCTTTTTCTCTGTTTTTCGAAAGATAGAGAGGGAACCTGTGGGAGGGGCCTTAAGAGAAGTTTTTCATCTTCTTATTTTCTACCTCGTGGTGCGTTCCCAGATTTTCTGGAAGTTCGACAGCGGCGATCCGGGTTTTACAGTGTGCCCCATTTTTCCCCAATCTTGGCCCGTTATCGTCGCATTTCAGTCCGAGGAGTCCCCTGCGCAGTACAGGAGTCCTCTTTCGACGATTTCTTCACCGGTGTATTCCTAAGAGGTAGGGCTTCGTTTTCCGTGTTGATGATTTCTCTGGATTCCGATTCCTTGGCACGATTCCCGAGGTGTTTTGACCCCCTCTTTTGCTGTTTGGGTTTTTGGACAGCGGCGACTTCGACGAATTATTTCTCAGTGTAGGAATATCAGATCGAGGCGATTGAAGAGTCGATTTTGGGCTACTTTTCGCGAGGAACGTAACCGTGATTTTTTTGAGATTTTAGGAGTTAAAGACAGAGGTGAAATTCCTCGTTTTGCGTGCTGATTGTAAAAACAGCAATTATGTGTTTGAAACTTGTAGTTTTTACACCGTGTACACTTATGTGATGTTGTAGGTTACTGTTTCAGCAGACGGTGTGATTAGAGGACAGCGGGTATTTTTGGGTGTTTTGTGCACGCTTTTCGAGGTGGGTGGTTGCGTTTCCCTCTTTGTTGACTTGCACACTAGGAATAGTAGAGTTTCCCAATATTAAATGTGATAGTTAACTTGTGGTATATGAACCTATTGCATTGGCCCCCTAAATTAAGTGATAGCTTTTATGTGATAAATCTGGGACAATAAAGTTGAAAAATTGCTATATCTTAATCCGCATGCAAATAAATAACCCTTTAATATTTTAAATTGATTCTTTACAAGAAACCTTAGTCACCTTTCAAATGCTTTTAAAAGAGAACACTGGCATGCTTATTTGGACAACTAGTTAAGCCACTATTTTACTGCAGCACTTTATTATGGGATTTGACTTAGGAGAAAACATGCTTTATTGTTATTATTCTGTATCGATGCATGATGATCGAGTAGGAGCGGGATCTTGAGATGGTGTAGTTGGATCTTGAGTCTGGGACAGTTTAGACTCGTTTTGGGGATTATGGGGCATAGTGGCAACCGCGGATATTAGGCGGTTGACCAGATATTCTTACCTTATCATATTAGGGTCTATGGGTTCAGCGGTGACCGCGGATTTTGGGCGGTTGACCGGATGTTATTATCACATCAGATTGGGGATCGGGGTTGCATTAGTGGATGGAGTATTCCCACTTTGATCATGGTCATGATCCAGTCCTGCTAGTGTGAGACATTGGTTACAGAGATGCTTGATACAGAGATACTTTACTCGTGTGGGTCGCTCCCCTCGAGTGCCACTCTGGAGTAGGCTTTACATCGTGCCGAGCGCCGGGCACAGTTGGTGAGGTGTGAGTGATGACAGAGCAGGCAGTGCCAGTATTTCCTGGCCCTCTGATTGGGTTTCTTTGGGCAGTCAGCTTTATAGTTGCATTTATACAGTATCTTTTGGCACTGCATTTAGAGGCATAGTAGTGGTAGTTCTTTTTCTAGCAGTCTTTATTTCTTACCACTGTTCTTTTCTTTTGCCTCTTTATTCCTAGTGGGTGCGTCAGCATTAGAGGTTTTACCCACTAGGGGAGGCTACTGGTTTATCTAGTAGTTCTCACCCCCATTGTTGTTTTCTGTCTTCTTCCCTTTGTTTTGCAGAGTCATCTGCGCGGGCTGCTGGGCCTTCAGCGGCAGATCGAGGCAAGAGAATCGCCGACTAGTTAGATCATCTACCCCGAGCGAGAGACTAGCGAGGTTTTATTATACCCCCTTTTTGTATCTCAGACTTCAGTAGTTTACTTTTGGGTCTGGCTTTGGCCAGCTGTTTGTATCTTTTTGGGAGTTGGGAGTATATTGTACTTTTATTTCAGTTTGTAGTTTGTTTCAGTCTGAGATTACTTTAGTTTTATTAATTCAGCTCTGTTTATGCTCTTTTATTTTATATTATCTATCTGAGCAGGTTACCAGCGCTTCGTGTACATGGAAAATTCCGTGTGCACGGCGGATCTGTTGGCGGGCCCGGGTTCTGGTTTACACCCGGGGCGTGACAGATTAAGTTGGTATCAGAGCTTAGGGATAGGTCAGTTGGGACTTAGGAAACCCTAGGCTTTTGGCAGACCCTAGGATGATAGGACGCAAGAGGCGTAACACTTCGCGAAAGTCGTTGATTTATTTATTGGACTCTTCCAGTGAGTGAAGAGGGATCGACATACCCAATTTCTGGTGACCGTTATGTTGGCTGCAGACAACATAAAGTCGCAGAAATTGGGGGATGTCTTTGACTTTCGCTAGATTGGGTCGTGTGGGGTTATGTTACTTATTCGTGATTTCTTGTGGCAGGATGCCTCCCCGAAGTCGGATCCCTACTCGGGGTGTCTCGTTACCCCCTGATGAGCCAGGGCAGCCTACACCCCCCGAGCTTACTGAGTTGAGGGCCTTGGTGGCCCAATTGGCGGAGGGTCAGCGCCGCCAGGAGCAGAGGTTTGAGCAGCTCCTTGCCCAGAGAGAGGCACCATCCCCAGCTATTCCTGAGGCCCTTGTGCCTCTTGTTGCACCTTTTGTGCCATCAGCGCCATCTTTGAGTAGCGGGGCTCCTGGAGCTATTCAGCCTTTGACTGCGGAGGAGGAGCAGGATATCGCTAACAAACTCTCCAAGTTTGTTCAGCGGGGACCCCCTAGATTCTCAGGGCGGGATGCGCAGCCCTGGGCTGTTGGGAGATGGATTTCTGCGATGGAGAAGCTTTTTCGGGACTTCTTCATCGACCCGAGGTATCGAGTGCACATGGCGGTGCACTGTTTGGACGGAGATGCTGATTTTTGGTGGCAGCGGGTAGAGCCCCTGGAGTTCCGGATTACTCGGCAGCTGCCTTGGGAGGAGTTCCGACGGATGGTGCTGGACACCTATTTTTCAACCAGTGTGAAGAAGAAGTTGGAGGACGACTTGAAGAACCTGCAGCAGGGCGATCGAACGGCTCATGCCTATTTCCAGGAGTTCACGGAGTTGCTAAACTGTGTGCCCTTCGTCGCTCGTGACGGTCCGCACCAGGTTGAGTTGTTCGAGGGAGGCCTCCGTCCAGAGATTTATACACTGGTGCATGCTCAGCGATTTCAGACTCTGGAGGCAGCCGCAGAGCATGCGCAGTGGGTGGAGAGAGGTGATCAGGTGGTGGCCAGACAGAGGGCCGCGGTCGCTCAGAGCTCCGACAGGAAGCGATCAGCCCAGGACGAGGGGGGACAGGCCAGTACTTAGAGGCCGCCCCGACCGCCACCGCCTCAGTTCCCAGGCCGTGGGCGTTCGGAGCGGCGAGGGCCTAGTGGGTCCCAGAGGCCCCCGCAGCAGCAGCAGAGATCGCAGTCGTCGCAGCGCGGGTCTCAGCGGCAGCCACAGCGACAGCGACAGTCTCAGCAGCAGCAGTCCCGACATTCACGGGCTCCCAGCAGTTGTATCTTCTGTGGAGGTCCGCACTTCCCCGGCACTTGCGACCAGCGGTGGGGTCGCTGCTACGGATGTGGACAGCCAGGGCACATTCGAGCTGCGTGCCCCTTTTCGACTTCAGCCGCTCCTTCTTCAGCATCTGCCCCAGCATCATCGCAGCAGCGGTCGACGGCTCAGTGGCCTTTTGCTCTAGCAAGCAAGCCATCCTCTTCCCATCCCACCGATTATCGCCCTCCAGCTCAGAGTGGGCGAGTGTATGTTGCACAGGTAGAGGATTCTTCAGCAGCGGACCATATGGTGGCAGGTATCACCTTACTCTCTGGCATTAGGACACGTACCTTATTTGATACTGGAGCATCACATTCTTTCATTAGTAGATCTTTTGCATCATTACATGGGTTAGAGGTAGGATTTTTGCCACGTGCACGAGAGGTTCAGATTCCCGATCACACTTTGCACATAGAGGAGTGTTGTTGGTCCTGCCCGATGCAGATCGAGTCCTGGATTATGCCAGCAGACCTGTTGGTCTTGAGACAGCTGAGGGACTTTGATGTGATTCTTAGGATGGACTGGCTGGCTCGGTATTTTGCGACTATTGACTGTGCCGCGAGGACTGTCACTTTTAGAGAGCCAGGCCAGGAGATGTTTGTATATCGGGGATGTCAGAGTGCTTTCTTTGCCTCTGTGGTTTCGACTTCCCGAGCGAGGCGGATGATTCATCGAGGATGTGTAGCCTTTTTGGCTAGTGTTGTTGAGAGGCCTACGGCGACACCGGGACTCGGGGATATCCCTATTGCCCGCGAGTTTCCGGATGTTTTTCCACCTGAGATGACTAGTATGCCGCCAGACAGAGAGATTGAGTTTGTGATTGACGTAGTTCCAGGAACTGCGCCAATCTCTAAGGCTCCTTATCGGATGGCACCGGCTGAGCTGCGAGAGCTTAAAGCACAGCTGCAAGATCTAATGGATAAGGGCTTTATTAGACCAAGTGTGTCGCCTTGGGGAGCACCGGTGCTATTCGTGAAAAAGAAGGATGGGTCACTTCGGTTGTGTGTGGACTATAGGGAGTTGAACAAAGTGACCATTAAGAACAAGTACCCTTTGCCGCGCATCGATGATCTCTTTGATCAGCTGCAAGGGTCTTGTGTATTTTCCAAGATTGATCTACAGTCTGGTTACCACCAACTGAAGGTGAAGGCCGAGGATATTCCTAAGACTGCTTTCAGATCACGGTACGGACATTATGAGTTTACAGTTATGCCGTTTGGATTGACTAATGCCCCTGCCGCCTTTATGGACTTGATGAACAGGATATTTCGGCCCTTCCTGGATTGTTTTGTGGTAGTGTTCATTGATGATATCCTTATTTACTCCCGAAGCGAGGCCGAGCACGAGGAGCACTTGAGGACTGTGCTACAACTTCTACGAGATAAGAAGTTGTATGCCAAGCTGTCAAAGTGCGAGTTTTGGCTTCGGGAGGTAGCTTTCTTGGGCCATGTGATTTCCGCCACCGGTGTAGCAGTAGACCCGGCGAAGATTGAGGCAGTTCGAGATTGGCCCCGACCGACGACTGTATCTGAGGTACGCATCTTCATGGGGTTAGCTGGTTATTATCGTCGGTTTGTGGAAAGCTTTGCGAAGCTTTCCACACCCCTCACTCGGTTGACGCGTAAAGGAGTTAAGTTTATCTGGAGCGAGGACTGCCAGAGGAGCTTTGAGGAGCTAAAGGATAGATTGATGACCGCTCCTATCCTTTCCCTCCCTGTTATGGGGAAAGGATATGTAATCTACAGTGATGCATCGCACAGTGGACTTGGATGCGTGCTGATGCAGGAAGGGAGGGTAATTGCTTACGCATCGAGACAGCTTAAGGATTACGAGAAGAATTACCCTACCCATGACTTGGAACTTGCTGCCGTGGTGTTTGCACTGAAGCTTTGGCGCCATTACCTATATGGGGAGCACTGTGAGATCTACACCGACCACAAGAGCCTAAAGTACCTGTTCACGCAGAAGGAACTGAATTTGAGGCAGCGCAGATGGTTAGAGTTACTGAAGGATTACGATGTGGATATCCTTTACCATCCAGGAAAGGCCAACGTGGTTGCAGATGCTTTGAGTAGGAGAGCGGTGCAGAGTTTGTCCATGTTGATTACAGATCAGGCGCCACTATTAGAGGAGTTGAGACGGCTCGAGATAGAGGTTGTATCCCCTGGGGTCTCTGCTAGACTGATGTCTTTGGTCGTGCAGCCCACTCTACTGGAGAGGATCCGGGAGAAACAGAGCGAGGACCCCCATTTGACCAAGATTCGAGATCAGATTCCGAGTGATCGATCAGGGGATTTTTCAGTTGATACGGCGGGAGTACTGAGGTACAGGGATCGAGCCTGTGTGCCAGTGGATTCTGAGATCAGAGAGCAGATATTGAGAGAGGCCCATTATACACCTTACACCCTTCATCCTGGGGGGACTAAGATGTATAAGGACCTCAAGACACACTTCTGGTGGAATGGCATGAAAAGGGATATTGGGAGGTTTGTGTCTCAGTGTTTAACTTGTCAGCAGGTAAAAGCTGAGCATCGTGTGCCAGCTGGCAAGTTACAAAGTCTTCCAATTCCCGAGTGGAAGTGGGACCACATCACGATGGATTTTGTGGTCGGATTACCGAGGGCACAAGGAGGTGCAGATGCTATCTGGGTAGTGGTGGATCGACTTACCAAGTCAGCGCACTTTTTGCCTATACAGACTACTTGGCCACTCGAACGACTAGCCCAATTATACTTGGATGAGATAGTGAGGTTACATGGGGTGCCAGCTTCCATAGTGTCAGATAGAGACCCGAGGTTTGTTTCGCGATTCTGGGGGAGTTTACAGACTACCTTAGGGACTCAGCTCAGATTTAGTACAGCTTTCCACCCACAGACTGATGGACAGTCAGAGCGGACGATTCAGATCCTTGAGGATATGCTGAGGGCTTGTATCCTAGAGTTTGGCGGTGGATGGATTCGACACTTATCACTGGCTGAGTTTGCATACAACAATAGCTTTCAAGCGAGCATCCAAATGGCTCCGTTTGAAGCGTTGTACGGACGCAAATGTCGATCACCGCTATATTGGAGTGATGTGGGGGAGAGAAGGACTCTGGGACCAGATTTGTTGCTAGAGGCAGAAGAAAAGGTTAGAGTGATCCGACAGCACCTTCAGATCGCTCAGAGTCGACAGAGGAGCTATGCTAATGTTCGGCGATGAGACTTAGAGTTTCAGGTGGGAGAGCATGTATTTCTGAAATTCTCGCCGTCCAAAGGGATAAGGAGGTTTGGTATTCGCAGGAAACTCAGTCCCCGATACATTGGACCCTTTGAGGTATTGGAGCGTATCGGGCCAGTTGCTTACCGACTTGCACTTCCCCCGAGACTGGCTGGTGTCCACGATGTTTTTCATGTTTCCACTCTGAGGAGGTACGTCTTCGACCCATCGCACGTCATCGACTTCACGCCGCTTGAGATCAGCGAGGATTTGAGGTATGAGGAGCGCCCACTACGGATTCTGAATCGAGAGGTGAGAGAATTGCGTAATCGGGTCATTCCCTATGTGAAGATCCTCTGGAGCAATCATGATGAGCGCGAGGCGACGTGGGAGCTCGAGTCAGCAATGATGGACGCCTACCCCTACCTGTCCGAGGCTCAGGATTGAGGTATGATTTTCGTTTCGAGGACGAAACTTTTGTTAGTGGGGGAGGATGTAGTGTCCCAGGTTTCCCGGTGGTTTGGCCCCTGTTTCGGGGTGTAGAACACCTATTATTGGGGTGTGGGGCCCCCAACATGTCAAAGTGATATGTTGTATGGAACCTGAGAGGATTTAGGAGCAAGCCTGACCTTCGACTGCCTTTGCCGAATTTTAGGAGTGGAATCAGGCTAATCGGAGGCCGTATTTGAATTCAGCGCGGAAAAACGCTTGAAAACGGCTATTTACATATTTATTTTGGAGTCCGGATGCCCAAAAACGGACCCCCGGAAGTTTTCTGCGCAAATTGGTGCATGGGGGGAGCCGTGGACCATCCCGGGACACGTGGCAGCCTATTATTGGGCCGGCGCACCACTCTCGGTCCACGGAGTGGACCGCCGGTGCACGGTGGACCGGCGGGCCACGTGGCAGGCGCTGGTTGGGCCGGTGCAGCGCGCGCGGCGCACGGGAACATGCGCGGGCAGCGCGGGCAGGCCGGGCAGTGGCGGGGCTGTGCGCGGTGCACGGTGGACCGGGGCGCGCCACGTGGCGGCCCCGGGTTGGACGGCGCAGGTGCGCGCGGTGCACCCGCGGGCGCGCGCCTGCGGCCGTACGCGCACGTCGGCGGCGCGTTGACTGACCGGCACCCGTGTCGGGTGGCGGCGCCGCCCCACGTGGCGTCACGCCAGTGGCGGGCGCCGCACGCGTGCTGACCCAGGGAAGGGGGCACGTGGCGCTTCCCCGCTGGGCCCGCACGGCTGCCGCCTGTTTGGCGGACACGTGTCGGGCCCTGGGGGCGGGTCGGACGGGCGAAGGGTGCGGCCGATCCGCTGTGCGAGCGGGGCGTGGGCCAGGCCGCACTGTGCGCGCCCGGAAATTGCTGGGCCGGGCCGCACTGTGCGCGCCCGAATTGGGCGGGCCGCACTGTTTGCGCCCGAATTCCGGGACATATTGGGAATTAATCCAATTGTTTTTGTGGGCCTATTTAAAGGCCTCCCCTCCCTTCTTTTTCTCTATTTTCCGAAAGATAGAGAGGGAACCTGTGGGAGGGGCCTTAAGAGAAGTTTTTCATCTTCTTATTTTCTACCTCGTGGTGCGTTCCCAGATTTTCTGGAAGTTCGACAGCGGCGATCCGGGTTTTACAGTGTGCCCCGTTTTTCCCCAATCTTGGCCCGTTATCGTCGCATTTCAGTCCGAGGAGTCCCCTGCGCAGTACAGGAGTCCTCTTTCGACGATTTCTTCGCCGGTGTGTTCCTAAGAGGTAGGGCTCCGTTTTCCGTGTTGGTGATTTCTCTGGATTCCGATTCCTTGGCACGATTCCCGAGGTGTTTTGACCCCCTCTTTTGCTGTTTGGGTTTTTGGACAGCGGCGACTTCGACGAATTATTTCTCAGCGTAGGAATATCAGATCGAGGCGATTCAAGAGTCGATTTTGGGCTAGTTTTCGCGAGGAACGTAACCGTGATTTTTTTGAGATTTTAGGAGCTCGAGACAGAGGTGAAATTCCTCGTTTTGCGTGCTGATTGTAAAAACAGCAATTATGTGTTTGAAACTTGTAGTTTTTACACCGTGTACACTTATGTGATGTTGTAGGTTACTGTTTCAGCAGACGGTGTGATTAGAGGACAGCGGGTATTTTTGGGTGTTTTGTGCATGCTTTTTGAGGTGGGTGGTTGCGTTTCCCTCTTTGTTGACTTGCACACTAGGAATAGTAGAGTTTCCCAATATTAAATGTGATAGTTAACTTGTGGTATATGAACCTATTGCATTGGCCCTCTAAATTAAGTGATAGCTTTTATGTGATAAATCTGGGACAATAAAGTTGGAAAATTGCTATATCTTAATCCGCATGCAAATAAATAACCCTTTAATATTTTAAATTGATTCTTTACAAGAAACCTTAGTCACCTTTCAAATGCTTTTAAAAGAGAACACTGGCATGCTTATTTGGACAACTAGTTAAGCCACTATTTTACTGCAGCACTTTATTATGGGATTTGACTTAGGAGAAAACATGCTTTATTGTTATTATTCTCTATCGATGCATGATGATCGAGTAGGAGCGGGATCTTGAGATGGTGTAGTTGGATCTTGAGTCTGGGACAGTTTAGACTCGTTTTGGGGATTATGGGGCATAGTGGCAACCGCGGATATTAGGCGGTTGACCAGATATTCTTACCTTATCAGATTAGGGTCTATGGGTTCAGCGGTGACCGCGGATTTTGGGCGGTTGACCGGATGTTATTATCACATCAGATTGGGGATCGGGGTTGCATTAGTGGATGGAGTATTCCCACTTTGATCATGGTCATGATCCAGTCCTGCTAGTGTGAGACATTGGTTACAGAGATGCTTGATACAGAGATACTTTACTCGTGTGGGTCGCTCCCCTCGAGTGCCACTCCGGAGTAGGCTTTACATCGTGCCGAGCGCCGGGCACAGTTGGTGAGGTGTGAGTGATGACAGAGCAGGCAGTGCCAGTATTTCCTGCCCTCTGATTGGGTTTCTTTGGGCAGTCAGCTTTATAGTTGCATTTATACAGTATCTTTTGGCACTGCATTTAGAGGCATAGTAGTGGTAGTTCTTTTTCCAGCAGTCTTTATTTCTACCACTGTTCTTTTCTTTTGCCTCTTTATTCCTAGTGGGTGCGTCAGCATTAGAGGTTTTACCCACTAGGGGAGGCTACTGGTTTATCTAGTAGTTCTCACCCCCATTGTTGTTTTCTGTCTTCTTCCCTTTGTTTTGCAGAGTCATCTGCGCGGGCTGCTGGGCCTTCAGCGGCAGATCGAGGCAAGAGAATCGCCGACTAGTTAGATCATCTACCCCGAGCGAGAGACTAGCGAGGTTTTATTATACCCCCTTTTTGTATCTCAGACTTCAGTAGTTTACTTTTGGGTCTGGCTTTGGCCAGCTGTTTGTATCTTTTTGGGTGTTGGGAGTATATTGTACTTTTATTTCAGTTTGTAGTTTGTTTCAGTCTGAGATTACTTTAGTTTTGTTAATTCAGCTCTGTTTATGCTCTTTTATTTTATATTATCTATCTGAGCAGGTTACCAGCGCTTCGTGTACATGGAAAATTCCGTGTGCACGGCGGATCTGTTGGCGGGCCCGGGTTCTGGTTTACACCCGGGGCGTGACAATTGGCAAGAATCGTAAAGAAATTTCGTCGGAAGTTTTGGAAGAATCGAACCGATGGATCTTCATCCTCGAAAACATCTAAAGTATCATCGGGTTCTAAATCCTCTAACCTCAAAAGCTTTGCAAAACCTTCTAAGGAAAAAGATGAATTCGAAAGGGAAATCCGATGTTATAGATGTAAAGGCTACGGCCATATTTCAACGGATTGTCCTTCTCCGAAATCATATAAAAAGAAGGCTTTGCAAGCGAAAACTTGGGACGATTCTACTTCTAATGAATCGACCTCAAGTAAAGAGGAAAAAGTTGTTGCCTTACATGCCTCTCATATTCCCTCTTCTAATATTTGCTTATCATCTTTAATCACTGACTCTATCCTTTGATTTTGCATGAAACATCAACATCCGGCGGAGAGTCATCAAGTGAGGGGGAGTCGGACGAAGAAGAACTCGTTGAGGCATATCAACAACTTCTTACGGAATCAAAAAGATGGCCAAACATATAAGAAGTTGAGGAAGCAACGACTTGAGATTCAAGACGAGAATCATGCTTTAAAGATCAAACTTCATGATCTCGAGGAGGAACGAGAGCTTTTATGGATAATAATAAAATCCTCCAAGAAAAGATAAATCAATCGGAAACGGTCGTTAATTCCCATATTAACAAGATTGATTTTCTAGAAAACAGTTTGAGGAAATTCATGTCACCAACCCAAGCTTTGACCAAGCAAGTTCATTCAACTCAAATCCGACATTACAAAGGATTTCAACCCGGTTCAAGAAACTTGATTGTATGTTTGGATTAGGTCAAACAAGCAAGGTTGGTTTGGATTTAAAAGAACCAAACTGTGAAGGCTTAAGTTCCACAACTAAATTGAAAGGAAGAACTTGTCACCAATGTGGACTTGAAGGACACTTGATGAAGTCGGTGCCCGAAAAAGAGAAAGAGGAATTCTTCGACAACTTCATCTACGGAGCGAACTCAAGGGAACCAAAAGGCACATCAAGTCAAAGGAGTTCACTCAACCCACAAAGGTCTGAGCCACAACATCAATCATTCAAGTGGATCACTGCGGGCAACAGACCTAAGGTGGATCAACAGTCAAAGCTATCATCTCCCGTGCCACAACGAATCAAGACAACCCAAAATCCGACGATTTTTGGATTCGGAAAGGTGATATCTTTCCTTGTCTTAAGTTCTAAATAGCTTATGGACTGTATGTAATGCTTTGATTGGTTTTTCCTTTCATATTTTTCTAAATCTCTGCATTACATGTGTTCAATGCTCTTCGTTTTTTATGTTTTGTTTTTGAACAAAAGGGTTTTAACGAACAAGTGCATTGAATAAAAAGGACTTCACTGTCAATTCACTCCAATTTAATTTTTATATGAATTATCAACTTACTCTATAATCATAATTCTTGAAGATACTTCATTATAAGAGTTTTTGATAATTATATTCATCAAATTTTAGTAATCATGTGTGATCTTTAGATGATTATTCTATCTCGGTTGTGTGAATTCATTGTGATAAACGTGAGACAACCGATAGACTAAAATTTGGGATTTAATTCTTTCACATAAGAGATTGTATTTCTTACAAGGGTAATGAAATGAATTGCAAAAGATGTGGAAAGAGTTACATCCGAAAGGAGTGTGAAAACTACCACCACATGTTGGAAAGAGCTGCCACCCCGGTCGTCCGGTCTGTGTGTGAAGCTACCACATGTTTTGATGCTTGAAAATATTTTTTTTTTTTTTTAGTTGAAGCATTTGGAGATTTATATTCAAAGTTCATATTTGAACAATCTCCTGGTTGGTATAAGGTGGGATAGTTAAAAGATGCTCAAAGAGCCACCCTTAGGTATTTTAGTGCTTATCTCAAATTTGAAAGGGTAGAAATCAAATTGATGTCATTTGGAAATCGCTGTAAGTCATCTATGTAAATCCGTTACATCTTGATAGAGTTTGGATCCTAGATTATTTTTGAGACTTGTGTTTGACGTATATATATGAAAAACGGTTTATAATGTTTTATCTTGTTTTTCATGATTTCGGAAGTACATCTTTTTAATTTTTGTAAAATTAATTGGAACTGAATGACATCTATGTGATCTCATATTATTTTCAAGCACTTAAATTGTTTTCTTGATGGAATACAAATCGGTAATTCAAATATTTCAAAATCTGGATTTGTTTCAAGAAATTATTTGATTTTTGCTTTCGAGTACCGGTACGCAATCTGTGTTTTTGTTATATACCGGAACTGAGCTTTTATCTCTCTTTCTCTATGAACTAATGCTGTTAGTGATTTCCTTTTGTCTAGTATGTTCACTGTTTGACAATTTGTGACAAAAAGGGGAGAGAAGAGAAATGGGGGAGAAGAGATCATCGAGATAGGGGGAGACGGAGATGAGATCATCGAGATAGGGGGGAGAGAGGAGATGAGATCATCGAGATAGGGGGAGATGATGATAAAGAAAAGAGATGGTGGAAAGGAGCCGAAAAACAAAAAGAACCAAAAGGACGAATCAAATGTAGGATTACATTTCTAACGACTAACGTTTGATTTTGTTTGGAGTTTTTGTTTTGCAGGATCTACATCACTTTAAGACTCCAAGTCCTAAGTCATAGAGTTTGTTCTAAGACTGGTTCAAATGTAATTTTGTTTATTGGATCTTTCACGCAAAGAAAATCAATGTTTTGGTGATGACATTGAGTTTCGATTTTTTGGTTTAAGATGAGTGTCTTGAGCGTTTTATGTATTTTTGGGTTTTGTCACGAAATTGCCAAAGGGGGAGATTGTTACGGCTTTTGTGTTGGCATATTTCGTGAGTTGAGTCGGAGTCTTGAAGTGATCAAATTGTCAATCAGCAATCAAAGACTAGAGAAGATTCAACAAGAGCTCAAGTTGACACTCAGTGTTTTGAGTCTTGAAGATTGAAGTTGAAGAATTGTGGATCATTACATCAATCTCAAGGAAAATGGATTCGGATGATCAGGTACGTTTAACTAAATAATTTTGGTGATCCGAATACATTTGTGTAGTTTAGAAACACTTGGATAAGTTTTAATTGCATAAAAATCAAAAACTGGACATGGGACATGTTCAGGATCCGGATCAGACATTCCAATCCGGATCCCGAAGGGTTGTTCATTGCAAATTCAATCCGGATCGTAGCCTCCTTGATCCGGATCCCGAACACTGGTTTTTACCGTATATATGAACGATCCGGATCAGGCATTTCAATCCGGATCCCGAACATTGGTTTTTGGGAATTGTATGAACAATCCGGATCAGGCACTCGATCCGGATCCCGAACCTTTGTTTTTCTGGAAATGTCTGTCTCGTTATGCAATCCGGATCAGCGAAATCGATCCGGATCGCCGTTATGAAAAATTTCCAGAAAAGGTAAGTTTTTGATTCTTATCTCTTTCCAAAGGTTTCTAAACTATAAATAGACATTTCGGGTTTCTCAAGAACTACCGATTAATTTATAAAAACTTGAGAGCAACCTAGAGGCTAGGTTTTTATCGTTCTCTTTATAGCCTCTTTTAGGTCAATTCGACGGTTCTTCAAGAACATATCTTTTGTCGAATTGATCTAATCTTGCTTAGAGATTCCTTCTACGGTTCTTCAATGATAATCTAAGCAAAGGATCACCATCGAAGCCAATATTTCTATCGACTGAGTTTGCGTCGTGGATTCGACGTGGCATCGTGGATTCGGTGTGCTAAAGGCGTTTCGTGGATTCGAAACGTGTGCTCGTGGATTCGAGTGGCGTTCGTGGATTCGAACGTGTGCAGTGGACGTGCAATCGGTGGAGCGCAAGGTCCGAAGAAGTTGAAGGAGGGGTTGATGTCCGTGGAGTCGGTAATCACCTTGTTATTCTTCTTTTCTTAGTGGATTGTTATTGCGTGTGGTACTCCAGCGCAGGTCCGAAGACGAAGGACGAAGAAGCTGAAGGAGGGGTTGAGTCCGATTCGTGGGAGTCGTAATCACCTTGTTATTCTTCTATTCTTAGTGGATTGTTATTGCGTGTTGGTCCCGTGGTTTTTCTTGGATTGGAGGTTTCCAACGTATAATCTCGGTGTGTGGATTTTTATTTTCGCATTGGTTTTTATTTTGCACTGAGATTGGTTTATAAGTATTACACCTATTCAACCCCCCTCTAGTTGTTTG
>JAQNDB010003922.1:0-26536 GCA_029204045.2 Tillandsia leiboldiana
GACCAACCCTATGTTGTTCGGAGGGGGCAAAGTACCCGTCCAATCTCCCACCGCGACGTTCTTAATCCGGGGTCCACGTCCCCCACTACCCCCTTACATTGATAAATATAATAATAACAGAACATGAACAAAGAGGTTCTAAGGGTACCCACTCGAAGCGAGTCGAACGATACCACTTGGGATGTCCCGCGCCTTTCAACGACAAATCGGACTGAACGCAGTCCACCAGAGAGGACAAAATCACTACAACCCCAATTTCTGCGAACAAAAACGTGTTTAACCGACACCGCTGATGAATCGACATTTTGCCGATTCAAGGGTCGTGCGCGAGATCATTCAAGGAAGTCAACGGATCGAATGAACGGTTCAGAGATCAGTAACCGCGTGTCCCAACAGCTTACCAAGCACAATTCAATTAGACCCGGACTTTAACAAATTTTTACTTTAGTCATGTGAAACTTACTAAGTAAACCCACAACTTTTAAACCGGGTAATCTTTAAACAAACAATTCCTCAGCAACTAGGTTTTAACGTACGGACCTCGTGCTCACAGTCTCGGATCAATTTGAGCCATGGAGTTACAGTTTAGTCCATGAACAAAGCGTCTCTAGGTTCAATGTTGCTTACATCATTATCCTATCAAGTTCATTTCCTATTTAGCATGAGCATCAAGCTAGGGGATCCAAAAGTACAGAGGTCACTCTGGTCCTACTCAAAACCATCCAAGAACCATTCAGGGCTCGCAACCGAACCCCAAACATACACAAGACTAGTTTAAACCCACCCACCCATGGGCTCATACTTAAATAAACCTGAAACACTTGCTAGATAATATTAAAATAAGGGGAGGCTCACCAGTGCTTGCCGTGGTGCTGTTGGTATATCCTGGAGCAAGGTAGGCCGCACCACAACCGAAAGGAGCACAAGTGGCCGAGCACACTTGACAATCGGTCATCCTTCAAGAAAAGGTGAGCATCACCTTCCGGGGACCTCCAGAAGTGGACAGCCTCAGCCCAAGCAAATTGGCAGCTCCCTGTGCTCCTCAACCCGAGGAGGAAGAAGAAAAGCTCACCTTAGCCCATTAATGGCGGTTCGAGAACGGGGCTGCATCGGGTTGCATGCAAGTGGACTAACGGCAAACCCAAGTGTTAAGGAATTTGTTTTGGCGCATTTCGTGAAAGTATTAAGTCTTGAAGATTGAAGATGAAGAAGTTTGGATCATATAACTCAATCTCAAGAAAGAAGAATTCAAAAGGATCAGGTATGTTTAACTAATTATTTTGGTGATCCGAATACTTCTTATAGTGTAGAAACACTTGGATGAATTTTTAATTGCATAAAAATCAAAACTGGACATGGGACATGTTCAGGATCCGGATCAGACACAGCAATCCGGATCCCGAAGGGTGTTGTTTCATACGCAAATCCAATCCGGATCCAAGCCATTTTTTATCCGGATCCCGAACATTGGTTTTGCTGAAATGTATGAACGATCCGGATCAGGCATTTCAATCCGGACCCGAACCTTTGTTTTCTGGAAATTGTCTGTTTCGTTACGACAATCCGGATCGCCGTAAATCCGATCCGGATCGTCGTCCTGTAAAATTCCAGAAAAGGTAAGTTTTTGATTCTTATCCTCTTCCAACGGTTTCTAACCTATAAATAAACCCTATGATTCTTTTTCTAGGTAAGCCGTGTAAGCCTATAAGCCAAAAAGCTGAATAAATCATAAGACGGCCATATAAATCCACATATAGAGAAGAAAGGAAATTCATAGATTTAATCCTATGTTTCTTCATCTATATTGATTGATTTGATTCTAGGTTTTCATACTCAGATTTTGAGTAGAATCAAATCAATGAATACTTAGATGGTATTTCCGATCTATTTCTAATCTAAGTATTCGGCGGATCATCACCACCCAAAAACAACGATTTCCCCAAAATCGGCGCGTGGACTCGCGTGGCCTTGTGGATTCAAGGTGCTACCGCTCTCGTGGATTCGGAGCGAGGTACGTTCGTGGATATGAGACGTGCTACTGGGTGAAGACTGTGGATTCGGTCAGACGTCGTGGATTCGGCGTTGGACGCAGATCGTGGATTCGAGAAGCGTTGCGGAGCGAGCGGAGAAGATCAACTAGGAGCGTATGGAAAAAGGTTGAGTCGTCTGTGAGTACGGTATATCACCTTTGTACGTGTTATAATTCTAGTGGATTTCACCGTGTTATCGGTCCCGTGGTTTTTTACTCCGGTTTGGAGTTTTCCACGTAAAAATCTTGCGTGTTATTTTTTTTATTTCCGCATTGGTTTTTATTGCGCAACGATTTTTGAGTGTTTAAGGTTTACACCTATTCACCCCCCTCTAGGTGTTTTTTCCCCTATTTAGATCCATATTATACATAACCCAACAAGTGGTATCAGAGCGGGAATAGGTTGTAAACAATGGCTGAAGGTGGAAACATCAACAGACCTCCGTTTTCGATGGAACAAATTATGCCTACTGGAAAGTACGGATGAAAGCATTTCTTATTTCCATCGACGAACGGGTGTGGCAATCTATCGAGTTAGGATGGTCAAATCCAACTGAAGTTATTGTTGATGTTCACACCATCAAACCTAGGTCGAAATGGACCAAGGAAGAGATAGACTTATCTTCTTACAATGGCAAAGGAATCAATGCTTTATTTAATGCCTTGTCTCAAACTGAATTCTCTCGCGTCTCAGCATGTGAGACTGCGAAAGAAATCTGGGATGTTCTTCAAGTTACACATGAGGGAACTAACCTTGTGAAGATTCAAAAGCTGCAAATGCTTACGAGCAGATTTGACTCTATTTTCATGGCAGAAAATGAATCATTCACAGACTACTATACACGATTGCAAGACATCGTAAACACATGTGCTAACTTGGGAGAGAAGATTCCAGAATTTAAAATTGTAAGAAAGATCTTAAGAACTCTTCCTGAAAGATTTCGTTCCAAGTTACGGCCATTGAAACTATTAAACACCCGGACGAAATCCGTGTAGAAGAATTAGTTGGTTCATTACAAACATATGAAATGACATTCTCCTACTAACTATTCTTCTGGAAAAAGCATCTACTTCTAAGTCTTCAGGTTTTGCGTTGAAAACTACAAAAGAAGAAGACTGCGGATTCATCCTCCTCAGGCGACGACGAGAACCTATCTATGGAGGACTTTGGAGAAGCAGCTTGCGCTCTTGACAAGAAATTTTCGCCGTAACTACTTTCCGAAGGGGTAAGTCAAGTAAAACTTCATCCTCCGGAAAGTGAAGAAAGGACAAAGGTTTTTCAAGCCAACAAGTCAAGAAAGCAAGAAAGTTTTTCAAAGGATAAGAAAAGCTCAGAAGGACAAGTCCAATGCTTCAAGTGCCGAGGATACGGCCATATCTCAACGGAGTGTCCAAATAAGAATCCGTCCAAGAGAAGGCGATGCAGGCCGTCACTTGGGATGACACCTCAACGACAAATGAGTCATCTTCAAGTGATGAAGAGAACAACGCAACGGCATTCCACGCGTCCACATCTTCACCCTTCATGTGCTTAATGGCAAGTACATCCGACTCACTGTCCAACCCCATTGTTGAAAAGATTGCAACGGACGATGAATCGGATAATTCGGAAGGTGAAGACTTTGCTCTTGCCTACCATAAACTTCTGAGGGATTCAAAGAAACTGGCAAAGCAAAACAAGAGTTTGAGAGGGAGATTGCAGGATCTCGAAGAAGAAGCAAAAAGGGCAACTTCTCTCTCAAACGCTCTTGAAGTGGAAAGGGATAATCTGATTAAAGTAAATGTTTCCCTTCAAGAGTCCAATGAGCATTTCGAGAAGAATTATGTAGATATGGTGAACAAAGCGAACTACTTCTTGAAGCTCTACGGCGAGGCTCGATAGGAAAAAATGGAAATGACGGAGACCATTTTACAACTCAAGGATGATTTAAAGCAATTTTCTTCTGGAAGGAGTAAGTTGGATAAGATTCTTGGTCTTGGTCAAACAAATAAATTTCGGCCTCGGATACATCGAACTGAAGACAATTTTAGTTCGGTTGGGACAGTAGTTTGTGCCTCAGTCGGGATCTCCTCCTCCGACACCGGAATTCACGGACAAGCAACGACAACAAGCCTACTTTACCCTCTTCGGGATCGTCAAGCACTAAGGTATGTTTTCGTTGTGGTACTGCAGGGCACATAAGAAGGAATTGCAAGAATGGAGCGCCTAAGATCAAATTCAAGCACATCTTGGCAACTACTACCAATGATGTTCATTTCCCGCAAATTAAAGAAGAATCTTTCAAAGGAAAGACATTGGTAGTACATCAAACAAGACGACGACGTCAAGGAAAAGCGATGGATCAATCAAGACGCTTTCACCAAAGGTATCAACTTCACAATCATTTCCGACGTACTCCAAATTCAAAAGGTTTGGGTACGCAAAGGTGAAATCTTCCCTTGTCTTATTGTTCATACTTCTTTACACGCTTATGATAATTCGTCTTGGTATTTGGATAGTGGTTGTTCTCGTCACATGACCGGTGACAAAAAACAGTTTTCAAACTTTAGAGAAATCTCCGAGGACATGTTGTTTTTCGGAGACGGTCGTTCTTCCAAAATTGTTGGAAAGGGACAATCGCTATTCCTGAAGGCCCGGTTTTGAATAATGTTTTATTTGTTGCAAGGCCTTAAGACTAACCTCATTAGTATAAGTCAACTTTGTGACAATGGGTTCTCAGTTAATTTTTCTTCTGTAGAATGTGTTGTAACTGATAAGGACCAGGTATTCTTTTTTAAAAGGGGTTAGATCGGAACATAATTACTATGTTGTTTCAAACAAAATTTCTGAAAAATGTAACCTAGTTTCTTTGGATAATGAAAACTGTTTGGCATGAAAGACTAGATCACATGAATTTTAAAGAACTAGCAAGGATTTCAAATGAGGACGTGGTTAAGGGGGTTCCTAAACTTTTATTTAAAGGAAACATTGTGTGTGGTGGTTGTCAAAAGGGAAAACAATCAAGAGTTGCACACAAGAACGTGAACCACGTCGGTACCAAACGGCCCTTGGAATTACTGCATATGGATTTAATGGGGCCAACTCGTCAACCATCTTTGGGAGGTAAATGGTATATTTTTCTTTTGGTTAATGATTCTCTAGGTATTCATGGGTAACTTTTCTAAAAGAGGAAAGCGGATACTTTCGACTCTTTTCATGAGGTTTGTCATCGTATTATGAATGAAAGAAATGAAAAGATCGTTCGTGTTCGAAGTGATAGAGGTGGAGAATTCATTAATTCTAAATTTACTGATTTTTGCACTTCCAATGGGATATAAAACATGAATTCTCAGCACCCTATACACCTCAGCAGAATGGTGTTGTTGAGCGCAAAAACAGGGTTGTTCAAGAGATGGCGCGTGTGATGCTTCATAGCCGGAATTACCGTTATATTTTTGGGCTGAAGCTGTGAACACCGCTGTCTATGTAATTAATCGAGTGTATTTGCGCCCTGGAACTTTAAATACACCATATGAGCTGTGGTTTAGTAGAAAACCGAATATCAAATATTTTCGTATCTTTGGGAGTCGATGTTTATTCTGCGTGATCGCGAAAACCTTGGTAAGTTCGACTCTCGAAGCGACGAAGGGATTTTCATGGGTTATTCTACTAACAGTAGAGCATATCGGATATTTAACTTGGAATCTAAAACGATGGTAGAATCTATAAATGTTAAAGTAGATGAAGCTTTCCACTTTGCATCTGATAAATCTACCCTTGATATGTCTCTAGATGATGATACTCCTGTAAGTACATCTTCTCGTAATAACTCCTTCAATAAAGTTGATGCATCTAATGGTTCTTCAAGTGTATCTAATGTGCAGGAATTATCACATGTACCTCCGACTACTCCGTTACCGCAAACGCTACGCATCTCCAAGGATCATTCGGAATCTAACATTATTGGAGACCCACAAGAAGGAGTTAGAACTCGGAGACAGTTGGTTTGTGGAGTCGCATGCTACGTCTCCATGATTGAACCAAAGAACATCGATGAAGCTCTTCAGGATGACTACTGGATTGAAGCTATGCAGGAAGAGCTCCATCAGTTCGAACGAAACAAAGTCTGGGAATTAACAAAGCCTCCGAAGCAACACAATGTGATTTGTACTAAATGGATTTTCAAGAATAAGAAGAACGAGGATGGTACCATCATCAGGAATAAAGCACGCTTAGTTGCTCAAGGCTATTCTCAAATAGAAGGAATAGACTTTGATGAGAAGTTCGCCCCAGTTGCTCGACTCGAGTCAATACGTATATTATTCGCTATTGCTTGTCATTTTAAAATAAAACTCTTTCAAATGGACGTTAAGAGCGCATTTTTAAATGGGTTTTTAAATGAGGAAGTTTATGTGGCTCAACCGAAAGGTTTTGTAGACTATAAACAACCTAACCATGTTTTCGTTTGAAAAAAGGCTCTTTACGGTCTAAAACAAGCACCGCGAGCATGGTACGAAAGGCTAACAAAGCACCTACTGGAAGAGGGCTACACTCGAGGGGGAGCAGACCGGACTCTCTTTGTAAAGCATTATCAAGATAATTTCATTATAGCACAAATCTATGTCGATGACATTGTATTTGGTGCAACTAGAGATAATGATGCTTCTAAATTCGCTGAAACCATGGAAAGCGAATTTGAGATGTCCATGATGGGGGAACTGACATACTTTCTTGGATTAGAAGTAAAACAAAGTGAAGAAGGCATTCATCTATGTCAATCCAAGTATGCTAAGGAGTTGGTGAAAAAATTCGGATTAGAAGATTCTAAAGATTTTTCGACTCCTATGGGAACTAGCAATAAGGGATTAGGAAGTGAATCTCTTAGTGAAAGTGTAGACGAGAAGCTTTATCGCAGTATGATTGGAAGTCTACTCTATCTCACGGCTAGTCGCCCGGATATATCCTTTAGTGTTGGAATTTGCGCGAGATATCAATCAGCACCAAAGGAGGTTCACCTGAAAGCGGTGAAAAGGATCATCCGGTACATCAAAGGAACTTTGAATTTCGGAATTTGGTATCCTATGGGAACAACGCTTGACATTATAGGATATTCAGATGCCGATTGGGCAGGATCTGTGGATGATCGGAAAAGCACGAGTGGTGCATGTTTTTATCTTGGCCATTGCCTTGTTGCAGGGCATAGTAAAAAGCAAAATTGCATTGCACCCTCGACTGCCGAAGCGGAATATATTTCAGCAGGTAGTTGTTCAACCCAACTCATTTGGATGAAAAGTGTGTTGAGCGACTTCCGAATTTCAGCAACTTCAGTAACAATTCTTTGTGACAACACAAGTGCTATAAACATTTCAAAAAACCCTGTGTTGCACTCGAGAACAAAACACATTGAACTTAGATATCATTTTCTAAGAGAGCTAGTTGAATCAAATATTCTTCAAATTTCCTACATTTCAACTGAGGATCAATTAGCTGACATTTTAACAAAACCTTTGGATCAAAAACGTTTTATTCATTTGCGTAAAGCAATTGGAATGCTTTCCTTGAAATAACCTCTTTTTTGAAACTTTTGCTTAGGTTAGGTTTTGTTTTGTGTTTTTGTTCATTATCTATGCTTAGACATAGAACATTAATTGAGCATGTGTATTATTGACTATAATAGCATCCTTTCGTCTAATTAGAAATTTATTATGCTTTGGATATCATAATAATTCATTGATGCAATGATCATTTATGTCAATTAAATCATCTTTGTTTTGATCAAAGTCAATTTCTCTCTCAATGATCTCTTGGTATAGTTTTTATCTTATTTGACTATTTAGTCGAGTATGAAATCGAGATCAATTTTTGGTTGAATACTTTATATTTTAAATAATTGATTGCCAATTGAGGGGGAGTCAAAGAAAAAGTGTTATGCTCAAAAGATGTGGAAAGACTTACATCCCAATGAGGAGTGTGAAAACTACCACCACATGGAGAAAAGAGCTACCACCTCGGTCGTCCGAGTACTGTGTGCAGCTACCACATGTATACCAAGCATGGTTGTTCGAGTTGATTAAATAAAATGCTTTTTGGAATACTTGACTTTGTCAAATTCCAAGGTTGGTATAAGGTGGGGATTTTATTGAAAGATGCTCAAAGAGGCACACCTTGCAATAAATTGACTAGATATATTATCTAACTTATCTGGGATTTCAGACATCTATTGATCTTGGTATTTCATTTTCTTTACCAAATTGATGATTTGATAAAGGCATTACTCATAAGATCATGTTAGATGTGATTGAAGTTGTTCAACTTTAAGGGATTTAATTTTATAAATTCTCGTTTCATTTGTTGGATATTGTTGATAGATTTGACATAATCTATTTCTTGTTGTATGAAACGATGATTTTCATTTAAAGTTGATACACAAAAGTGCTTACATACTTTTTCTGGATTTTGTGAATTTTTTCTGAATTATTCTGAAGAAAAAGTTGGTGCCGATCCGGATTGGACAAGCCGATCCGGATCCCGAACGCAGGTATTTCTAGCGGGTAGCCGATACGGACTGGATTCACGATTCGATCCGGATCGCGGCTAGGGTTTTATATAGAACAAAAGGGTTTTGATTTCGTTTTACTTCAATCTTTTGTTCCTAAGTCTCCAGAGCTTCTCTCTCTAGAATTCACCCATCTTGGAGGCTTCCAAACTCAAGTTCTTCCATTCTAAGTAAGTTTTCTTGATCAAAATCTCGGTTTTTCACAGTTTTTCATCTTCTTCCTCAAAACGTGATGAAAATTTTGTATCTTTTTCGTTTTGGATTGGTTTTTTGATCAAATTTCTTTTGAAATAAGAACTCTGGGTAGATTAGTTTTGATTATATGCTAGGTATTCTCCTGATTAACGGATTTTTAGGCTTCGATTCCTAAAATTTCGGTTTTAGGGCATATAATAGGAATTTTTGAAAATCATGGGATTGATCTATTTTTAAAATTCTTTTTGGAAAACTAATTTGATTCTTAGTCTCTCTACACGATAATGATTGTTTAGGTGCAATTTTTCCATTTTTTGAAAATAAACAGTTTTTCGTGTTCTTGAGTTGTTGCTCGCAGTTTCTTGAGTTTGAATAGCAGCAATGGTGATCACCTGGATAATCTTTCTTCTGGCTGCTATGGTTCACACAAGAGCAACTAAGAAGCCCAAGAAAGCTAAGAAGAGTTGAGAAGACTCGGATTCAGATTCAGAAACTGAATCCATTGACTGGGATGAATTATTGGTAGAAGCAACTACACCTACTGCATCAAAGGGGAAAGCCCCTGCTGAGTCGTCAAAGGCAAAGGCTCCGCCCACCGCCGCTGAAAAAGGGAAAGCCCCCATGGAAACAAGCCCATTGAAGCCAAAGAATAAGAGTGTTGCAAGAAAGAGAGGGAGTGCTCGAGGAATATCCATAGAGGACCCACTTGCTAGCTAGCCTCCTCCACAAGATTTTATCAGCTCTGCAAGGATCAAGGATTTTGAGAAAAGGGAGTGCATTGCCGAAAGGCATGTCAATATCAAAGCACTGAAAGAACGATCTACACTCTTTGGGACTCTGTATGAACAGACTAGTCTTGGCCCCATCTGCAGTTTCCCTGAGTCCACTGGGTATTGTCTCCATTCCGTAAGAATGTTTTATCAAAATACTTCAAGTCTAATTGATCAGGAGGACGGATGTCGGGAATTTCAAACATCAGTTAAAAATGTCAAGATCAAAGTCACACCTCAACTGATTGGAGAGGTGTTAGGGATGAAGGCCAGAGTTGATGGACCTCATTATCTGAAAAGTCAAATCTTCTCCACCAACTCCTGGAGAGTGGTAGTTGATGGAATTTGTCTTCCAGATACTCTGTCGACGGGAAATTCCGTCTTTTCAAAAGAGCTTCGACCGGAGTATCGCTATGTGAACTTCATTGTTTGCTATAACATTCTTCCAAACATGAATACAAAGGTTCTTCGATGGGACAGAATGTTATTTCTTTGTCTTCTTGGAAACCCCGCGGCGGCAATGGGAGCAAATTTAAACATTCCTTACCTCATCTGGTCAATGATGGCACGCTATGTGGAACATGCTCACCCTATAGAGAGACTCCCCTATCCTATGATAATTATGCGCATCTTTCGGAAATTGAAAGTTGACACAAGTGCGAGCTCCTACATGCACAGTCTAGGTACAATCAATGAAACGACAATAGTGAAGTCTCTCTCCACGATACAAGGTGAGCCCCTATCACCTCCTTGCCGACGAAGAGCACAACCACAAGCAACAACCTCTGCACCGCAGGCAACACCTCCAGTCCCACCAGCACAAGCAGCACAACAAGCACCTCCATCAACTTCCGATGATGATGCATCGGTTACCTCAATCTATAAAGAACAACAGCGTCTCTCCAACGAGCAAGAACGCATCTCTAACGAGTTCGTTCAGATGAAAGAGGATATTAGAGAGGTTAAGAAAGAGCAAGCTTCAATGAACAAGCGCATCAAGAAAATATTTCAGAAGCTAGGATGCATCAGTTCTGACGATTCTGCATAATGTTTTATTCAAATCTTGTCTTTTGCAGGTTTTTTGTTAATCCCTCTTAAGCTCTCTAACCTTTAAAACTGTTTTAACTCTTCCTTTTTCTGTAATTTTTGGCTAACTTTAGTGACAAAAAGGGGGAGAGAGTGAACGTTACACTCTGAACAATGTTTGAAGAACGTTAAACTTTGAACAACTTTGAAGCTTGAAGGTAAGTATCACAACTTTTGGTTTTGTATTGTGATTGCATGCATGTCTTGACTAACTATTCGACTAACTATTTGGGCATGTAATATTACTAACAAGTTGTTTGATTACTAACAAAGTTATGACATTTTGAATTTTACTGCTTAAAAGATATGTCATGTTTGATTGTGATCTTATTACATATCTGAATTCGTGAATGTCATGGTGAGTATAAACTCTATCTCTGTTAGGTTTTGAATGCTAAATATTCTTGAGGTATCTAACGATCTCTTTTGTCAAGAATGATTTCTTTTTGCAGAGAGTGCAGATGTCTAAGTTTAGAGTCTGTTTTAGGAGTTTATCTCATGTATTTAATTTTGGATCTCCATTGTAAATTTTTGTTGTATGGTGATAGCAACAAAAATATATTTTTAAATTTTCTTAAGTGGATTTGTGTTTTGTCACGAAACCGCCAAAGGGGGAGATTGTTAAGGAATTTGTTTTGGCGCATTTCGTGAAAGTATTAAGTCTTGAAGATTGAAGATGAAGAACTTTGGATCATATAACTCAATCTCAAGAAAGAAGAATTCAAAAGGATCAGGTATGTTTAACTAATTATTTTTGGTGATCCGAATACTTCTTATAGTGTAGAAACACTTGGATGAATTTTTAATTGCATAAAAATCAAAAACTGGACATGGGACATGTTCAGGATCCGGATCAGACACAGCAATCCGAATCCCGAAGGGTGTTGTTTCATACGCAAATCCAATCCGGATCCAAGCCATTTTTTATCCGGATCCCGAACATTGGTTTTTGCTGAAATGTATGAACGATCCGGATCAGGCATTTCAATCCGGATCCCGAACCTTTGTTTTCTGGAAATTGTCTGTTTCGTTACGACAATCCGGATCGCCGTAAATCCGATCCGGATCGTCGTCCTGTAAAATTCCAGAAAAGGTAAGTTTTTGATTCTTATCCTCTTCCAACGGTTTCTAACCTATAAATAAACCCTATGATTCTTTTTCTAGGGTAAGCCGTGTAAGCCATATAAGCCATAAAAGCCGAATAAATCATAAGACGGCCATATAAATCCACATATAGAGAAGAAAGGAAATTCATAGATTTAATCCTACGTTTCTTCATCTATATTGATTGATTTGATTCTAAGTTTTCATACTCAGATTTTGAGTAGAATCAAATCAATGAATACTTAGATGGTATTTCCGATCTATTTCTAATCTAAGTATTCGGCGGATCATCACCACCCAAAAACAACGATTTCCCCAAAATCGGCGCGTGGACTCGCGTGGCCTTGTGGATTCAAGGTGCTACCGCTCTCGTGGATTCGGAGCGAGGTACGTTAGTGGATATGAGACGTGATACTGGGCGAAGACTGCGGATTCGGTCAGACGTCGTGGATTCGGCGTTGGACGCAGATCGTGGATTCGAGAAGCATTGCGGAGCGAGCGGAGAAGATCAACTAGGAGCGTATGGAAAAAGGTTGAGTCGTCTGTGAGTACGGTATATCACCTTTGTACGTGTTATAATTCTAGTGGATTTCACCGTGTTATCGGTCCCGTGGTTTTTTACTCCGGTTTGGAGTTTTCCACGTAAAAATCTTGCGTGTTATTTTTTTTATTTCCGCATTGGGTTTTATTGCGCAACGATTTTTGAGTGTTTAAGCGTTTACCCCTATTCACCCCCCTCTAGGTGTTTTTCCCCTATTTAGATCCATATTATACATAACCCAACAAGTGGTATCCGAGCGGGAATAGGGTTGTAAACAATGGCTAAAGGTGGAAACATCAACAGACCTCCGTTTTTCGATGGAACAAATTATGCCTACTGGAAAGTACGGATGAAAGCATTTCTTATTTCCATCGACGAACGGGTGTGGCAATCTATCGAGTTAAGATGGTCAAATCCAACTGAAGTTATTGTTGATGTTCACACCATCAAACCTAGGTCGAAATGGACCAAGGAAGAGATAGACTTATCTTCTTACAATGGCAAAGGAATCAATGCTTTATTTAATGCATTGTCTCAAACTGAATTCTCTTGCGTCTCAGCATGTGAGACTGCGAAAGAAATCTGGGATGTTCTTCAAGTTACACATGAGGGAACTAACCTTGTGAAGATTCAAAAGCTGCAAATGCTTACGAGCAGATTTGACTCTATTTTCATGGCAGAAAATGAATCATTCACAGACTACTATACAAGATTGCAAGACATCGTAAACACATGTGCTAACTTGGGAGAGAAGATTCCAGAATTTAAAATTGTAAGAAAGATCTTAAGAACTCTTCCTGAAAGATTTCGTTCCAAGATTACGGCCATTGAAACTATTAAACACCCGGACGAAATCCGTGTAGAAGAATTAGTTGGTTCATTACAAACATATGAAATGACATTTCCTACTAACTATTCTTCTAGAAAAGCATCTACTTCTAAGTCTTCAGGTTTTGCGTTGAAAACTACAAAAGAAGAAGACACGGATTCATCCTCCTCAGGCGACGACGAGAACCTATCTATGGAGGACTTTGAGAAGCAGCTTGCTCTCTTGACAAGAAATTTTCGCCGAAACATCCGAAGGGGTAATTCAAGTAAAACTTCATCCTCCGGAAAGTGGAAGAAAGGCAAAGGTTTTTCAAGCCAAAGTCAAGAAAGCAAGAAAGTTTTCAAAGGATAAGAAAAGCTCTGAAGGACAAGTCCAATGCTTCAAGTGCCGAGGATACGGCCATATCTCAACGGAGTGTCCAAATAAGAATTCGTCCAAGAAGAAGGCGATGCAGGCCGTCACTTGGGATGACACCTCAACGACAAATGAGTCATCTTCAAGTGATGAAGAGAACAACGCAACGACATTCCACGCATCCACATCTTCACCCTTCATGTGCTTAATGGCAAGTACATCCGACTCACTGTCCAACCCCACTGTTGAAAAGATTGCAACGGACGATGAATCGGATAATTCGGAAGGTGAAGACTTTGCTCTTGCCTACCATAAACTTCTGAGGGATTCAAAGAAACTGGCAAAGCAAAACAAGAGTTTGAGAGGGAGATTGCAGGATCTCGAAGAAGAAGCAAAAAGGGCAACTTCTCTCTCAAACGCTCTTGAAGTGGAAAGGGATAATCTGATTAAAGTAAATGTTTCCCTTCAAGAGTCCAATGAGCATTTCGAGAAGAATTATGTAGATATGGTGAACAATGCGAACTACTTCTTGAAGCTCTACGGCGAGGCTCGACAGGAAAAAATGGAAATGACGGAGACCATTTTCCAACTCAAGGATGATTTAAAGCAATTTTCTTCTGGAAGGAGTAAGTTGGATAAGATTCTTGGTCTTGGTCAAACAAATAAATTCGGCCTCGGATACAATCGAACTGAAGACAATTTTAGTTCGGTTGGGACAGTGTTTGTGCCTCAGTCGGGATCTCCTCCTCCGACACCGGAATTCACGACAAGCAACGACAACAAGTGTAAAGTACCGGGGCATTGGATAGCGCGCCGACCACACAGATGACTTGGAGCGGAGAGTTGCCTTGAGCATGTTGTATCTGAGGTTACAGTTGATGCCGGGTTGATTCGGATCAACGCGGAAGCTCCAGCTCGATTCGGGGTTTTTCCGGGCTTTGTAGGCCGATTGAGGATGAGATTGGGAATTTCAGACTTCACCGTGGAGCGCCGGAAATTTAGGAACACGTGGAACAGGTGTACTTTCTGATTACAGCGAAGTTCGGGAGGTTCCGGACTGACGCAGAGGGCCCGGAGGCAAAAAGTGAGTCGGAACTGGCAATTTTGGAGCCGGTAATTGATTTGAGCACCCCGACTCAACGGACGAGCTTTTTGAAGAGAAAAAGCTGTGGACACGTGTACTTTTGATTTACAGCGAGGTTCGGGAGGTTCCGGACTGACGCGGAGGACCCGGAGGCAAAAAGTGAGTTGGAACTGGCAATTTTGGAGCCGGTAAGTGATTTGAGCACCCCGCCTCAACGGATGAGCTTTTTGGAGAGAAAAAGCTGTGAGCGCGTGTATTTTCGATTTACAGCGGAGTTCGGGAGGTTCCGGGCAGCGGCGGAGAGCCCGAAGGCAAAAAGTGAGTTGGAGTTGGATTATTGGAATTAATTAATTAACGGATTTAATTAATAAAGCTTTTGCTTTATAAAAGCTTCCCCAGCCCACTCTCTGCAGCAGGAAAAAGAGAAAGAAAGGAAAAGAGAAAGAAAGGAAAAGAAAAGAGAGGAGAAGGAAGAAGAAGAAAAAGAAGGAAAAGGGATTGGAGCTTTTTGGATTTTTGGACTCGCCGTTGGAGGCCGTGCGAAGCTCGTGGGCGTGCGGCGTGCGACAACGAGGTAAGCAATTTCTCCTTTTTGAGGTTTCTTGGAGTTTTTGAGCTTTAGGGATTTTTATAATTGAATTTTAAGTGCTAAAAATGGAATTCTTGGATTTTTGGGATTTTCGGATTTTAATCGGATTTATTGGGCATTTTCTGATTTTTGCCGTCGCCGGCGGCCGCGCGCCGCGCGCAACGGCGCACGCGCGGCGCCAGGGTGCTGCTATTGGCAGCACCCTGTGGCGGTGCCGCTGGGCGCGGCGCCGCGTGCAGCAAAGTGCTGCACGCGGCGCTGCCTGGCCGCGCGCAGGTGCGTGCGGCAGGGCCGCGCGCAAGTGCGTGCGGCGCTGCCTGGCCGCGCGCAGGGGCGCGCGGCAGGGCCGCGCGCAGGTGCGCGCGGCACCTCCTGGCCGCGCGCGGGTGCGCGCCGCAGGGCCGTGCGCAGGGGCGCGCGGCACCTTCTGGCCGCGCGCAGGGGCGCGCGGCAGGGCCGCGCGCGTGCGCGCGGCACCTTCTGGCCGCGCGCAGGGGCGCGCGGCAGGGCGCGCGCGGGCCTGCGTGGGCCGCGCGGGCCGCGCGCGGGCCTGCGCAGGCGCGCGGCCGCGCGCAGCGCAGTGGGCTGCGCGCGGGCCCGCGCGCAGCGCCGCTGGGCGCCGCGCGCAGCGCCGCTGGGCGCCGCGCGCAGCGCCGCTGGGCGCCGCGCGCAGCGCCGCTGGGCGCCGCGCGCAGCGCCGCTGGGCGCTGCGCGGTGCGCTCCGGCACCGCGCAGCGGGTCGCTGCGCGGCGCCGCTTGGTTGGGCGCCGTGCGGCGGGCCTCCCTCGTCGCGCGGCTGGTCTTTCGCCGCTCGGCGTGCTCCCGGGACAGCGGTGGCGCCTCGGTTTGCGTGCCGGCGCCGTTGGTTCCCACCGTCGGCCGCTGTTTTTCGCGGGGGGGTTTTCGCGCAGTTTTTGCGCAGGTTTTCGCGCCGTTTCGCGCAGGTTTTCGCGCAGTTTTTGCGCAGGTTTTCGCGCCGTTTCGCGCAGATTTCGCGCAGGTTTTCGTCGTTTTTCGCGAGCAGGTTGCGAGCAGTTCGCAAGCGGTTTCGCTGTTTTCGCTCGCTGTTTTCGCGCAGTTTTTCGCCGTTTTTCGCGAGCAGGTTGCGAGCAGTTTTGCGCAGTTTTCGCAGGGTTTTCGCGAGCGGTTTGTGCAGTTTTCGCTGGTTTTTCGCAAGCTGTTTTTGAGCAGTTTTCGCGCCGACGGAGCTGTTTTCGCCGTCGGGCGCTGGTTTTCGCCGACGGGCTGTTTTTCGCCGTCGGGCGCTGATTTTTCGCTGACGGAGGCTGTTTTCGCCGACGGAAGCTGTTTTTCGCCGTCGGATGCTCGGTTTTGACCTTTTTGATTGATTTTGCGATTTCTTCGCTTCTGACAGCTTGCGGTGCGGTTTTTGCTTCCGCGGAGCGCGCGGTCGTGTGGTTGGTCGCCGCGTGCTCCGTTTTGCGTGCGGTTTCTGGCATCGGGCTTCGGGTTGCGTGCGGACCCCCTTGGAGGCCAGGTAAGCCGCTGTGCCAATTGCAAGTGTCAACGAGCAATTGGTGGCTTTCTGAGGTGGGTTGGTTTTCTCTCCAAGTCTACGGACTTCCTTCTAATTCTAATGTGTTAGGATTGCATGCTAGTTTAAGTGTTTTCTTGGAACTTAACTAGCACCCCCGTCATATGTGCATGATTTTGACCAGACCAATTGTGAACCTTAATTTGGGCTAGGTTCCTTATGCTTTAGACATCCCGCACTTTTCATATCCTTCGGGACTTAGAGTTTCCTCGCCCGGGTAGTGGGCCGAGTGGTCAGAGTGTTGTGGGACGGGTGTTGCACTCGGGCCCGGGGGGCCGAGTGGGGTCTGGTGGCTGGGTTAGGCCAGTGTTAGCATTTTGGGGAGCCGTTTCAGGTAAACGGTGGTCCCGGGGGTTTTTCCTTTCCACTGTTCTTCTCGTCACCACCAGGTTGGGGTCGTGGTGCACGTGTGTTAGCAGGACCTTGAACCCAGAACCTTTTTGGATAAATACATGATTTTAGTCAGCCAATGTTTCTTCCAAGCCTCGCAAGGTTGTTTGAGTCTGTTCTCGTCTGTTGGGACGAAGGCATCAGCTCTTCGAGGTTTGGGCATAAAACTTGATTTCAAAGGGTTTTCCTAAAAGAGACTAAAAATCATTATAAAGATGGATTTCTCTCAGATCGAATGGTTTTCTGAAATAAATGACATGGTTTCTTATAAACTTATCCACCCGAGTGGATTCGAGTGATCTGGGTTCAAAGGGCTGCTTTCTCTCTTGGGGACGTAGATGTCAGTCTCCCTGGGTTTCGGACCCTTCGTAGATCTGGCCGTGGAGTAGCTCCGGCCGTGAGTTGAGTGTTGAGTTCAGTGGAGTTGTGTTGTGGGAGCCGTGGGTGAGACGGTGGTCCCAGCTGTTTAGTACCTTCGTTGAGTGGGTCTGTGTTGTGAGATTGAGTCGTGGAGGGTTCTCCGACTGAGTTGGTGCTTTGAGCATCGAGATACCGATCTGTTTGATCGAGGACCACAGCCTGCAGGAGCCACTTGTGAGACAGTGATACTGACGAGATACTTGAGTTCGGTGGGGTCGCACCCCTCGAACCACGCCCCGGGTGCGTTGATGATTCCGAGCCTGATGAGGCTGCGATGATGATACCGAGCCTGACGAGGCTTCGATGATGCGCCTAGTTCATGTACTAGAGGTCGCTTGATACCCCTGGCCGTGCTACCATGGGGTCACTGTGTGAGATATTGAGTTTGTCCGTTGGGACACCCTGGTTGATACACCAGGGGGCGCAGGCTTGACTCGACTGGACCCGGGTGGGCAGTCGCTGAGATTTGTGATGTGCTGAGAGAGTGATGGTGTAGCATGTGTCATAGTAGAGCGTCTTGGACTTAGTACTTGTGGCATGTTGTCAGCTGTGAGTGACTACATACCATCATCCATAGTCTCTTCTTGTTGAGCATTGTAGATAGAGGCATGATAGCTGTAGATTTCTTTTCCAGCTTATTCTATTTCTCATCAGTCTTTTCTCTATCTTATGCCTCTGGTAGACTTAGTGGGCAGACCGTGGTTCTTGGAGACGGTACCCACTGAGAACTACTGTAGGATGTAGTTCTCACACCCTCTGTCGGTGACAGGTTGCATGAGGCTTTCTTCCGTTCCTGCTGTGCTTGATTGGACGGACCGAGGACAGGGAGTCGCGTGATAGTTCCCTACTAGCATTGTTACTTTAGAGAGAGGTAGATGTACCATCCCGGATTGTGGGAGTTGGTTATGTTTCCTGTTTAGCTATCTCCCCTTTGGATTTGTAGATGTTGTATAGGTGCACTTCTTTTTGTATCATCTGATTTTGGGAGATAGGCTATGAGTTGTAGCAACTTGTAGTTGAGAAAAAAATTTATAGTACAGCTTTTTATCCGCTCTGATATCTGTGTAGCTGTAGTTTTGTCTTTTGCAGGCTAGACGCTTCGTCTGTACGGCAGTTTCCGTACAGATGGCGGATCTGTTAGCGAGCCCGGGTCGCAGTTTCGACCCCGGGCGTGACAACAAGCCTACTTTACCCTCTTCGGGATCGTCAAGCACGAAGGTATGTTTTCGTTGTGGTATTGCAGGGCACATAAGAAGGAATTGCAAGAATGGAGCGCTAAGATCAAATCAAGCACATCTTGCAACTACTACCAATGAGTTCATTTCCCGCAAAATTAAAGAAGAATCTTTCGAAAGGAAAGAACATTGGTAGTACATCAAACAAGACGACGACCGTCAAGGAAAAGCGATGGATCAATCAAGACGCTTTCACCAAAGGTATCAACTTCACAATCATTTCCGACGTACTCCAAAATTCAAAAGGTTGGGTACGCAAAGGTGAAATCTGTCCCTTGTCTTGTTGTTCATACTTCTTTACACGCTTATGATAATTCGCCTTGGTATTTGGATAGTGGTTGTTCTCGTCACATGACCGGTGACAAAACAGTTTTCAAACTTTAGAGAAATCTCCGGAGGACATGTTGTTTTCGGAGACGGTCGTTCTTCCAAAATTGTTGGAAAGGGAACAATCGCTATTCCTGAAGGCCCGGTTTTGAATAATGTTTTATTTGTTGAAGGCCTTAAGACTAACCTCATTAGTATAAGTCAACTTTGTGACAATGGGTTCTCAGTTAATTTTTCTTCTGTAGAATGTGTTGTACTGATGAAGGACCAGGTATTCTTTTTAAAAGGGGTTAGACCGGAAAATAATTGCTATGTTGTTTCAAACAAAATTTCTGAAAAATGTAACCTAGTTTCTTTGGATAATGAAACTGTTTGGCATGAAAGACTAGATTCACATGAATTTTAAAGAAATAGCAAGGATTTCAAATAGGACGTGGTTAAGAGGGTTCCTAACTTTTATTTAAAGAAAACATTGGTGTGTGGTGGTTGTCAAAAGGGAAAACAATCAAGAGTTGCACACAAGAACGTGAACCACGTCGGTACCAAAACGGCCCTTGGAATTACTGCATATGGATTTAATGGGGCCAACTCGTCAACCATCTTTGGGAGGTAAATGGTATATTTTTTCTTTGGTTGATGCTATTTCTCTAGGTATTCATGGGTAACTTTTCTAAAAGAGAAAGCGGATACTTTCGACTCTTTTCATGAGGTTTGTCATCGTATTATGAATGAAAGAAATGAAAAGATCGTTCGTGTTCGAAGTGATAGAGGTGGAGAATTCATTAATTCTAAATTTACTGATTTTTGCACTTCCAATGGGATAAAACATGAATTCCAGCACCCTATACACCTCAGCAGAATGTGTTGTTGAGCGCAAAAAACAGGGTTGTTCAAGAGATGGCGCGTGTGATGCTTCATAGCCGGAATTTACCGTTATATTTTGGGCTGAAGCTGTGAACACCGCTGTCTATGTAATTAATCGAGTGTATTTGCGCCCTGGAACTTTAAATACACCATATGAGCTGTGGTTTAGTAGAAAACCGAATATCAAATATTTTCGTATCTTTGGGAGTCGATGTTTTATTCTGCGTGATCGCGAAAACCTTGGTAAGTTCGACTCTCGAAGCGACGAAGGGATTTTCATGGGTTATTCTACTAACAGTAGAGCATATCGGATATTTAACTTGGAATCTAAAACGATGGTAGAATCTATAAATGTTAAAGTAGATGAAGCTTTCCACTTTGCATCTGATAAATCTACCCTTGATATGTCTCTAGATGATGATACTCCTGTAAGTGCATCTTCTCGTAATAACTCCTTCAATAAAGTTGATGCATCTAATGGTTCTTCAAGTGTATCTAATGTGCAGGAATTATCACATGTACCTCCGACTACTCCGTTACCGCAAACGCTACGCATCTCCAAGGATCATTCGGAATCTAACATTATTGGAAACCCACAAGAAGGAGTTAGAACTCGGAGACAGTTGGTTTGTGGAGTCGCAGGCTACGTCTCCATGATTGAACCAAAGAACATCGATGAAGCTCTTCAGGATGACTACTGGATTGAAGCTATGCAGGAAGAGCTCCATCAGTTCGAACGAAACAAAGTCTGGGAATTAACAAAGCCTCCGAAGCAACACAATGTGATTGGTACTAAATGGATTTTCAAGAATAAGAAGAACGAGGATGGTACCATCATCAGGAATAAAGCACGCTTAGTTGCTCAAGGCTATTCTCAAATAGAAGGAATAGACTTTGATGAGACGTTCGCCCCAGTTGCTCGACTCGAGTCAATACGTATATTATTCGCTATTGCTTGTCATTTTAAAATAAAACTCTTTCAAATGGACGTTAAGAGCGCATTTTTAAATGGGTTTTTAAATGAGGAAGTTTATGTGGCTCAACCGAAAGGTTTGTAGACTATAAACAACCTAACCATGTTTTTCGTTTGAAAAAGGCTCTTTACGGTCTAAAACAAGCACCGCGAGCATGGTACGAAAGGCTAACAAAGGCACCTACTGGAAAAGGGCTACACTCGAGGGGGAGCAGACCGGATTCTCTTTGTGAAGCATTATCAAGATAATTTCATTGTAGCACAAATCTATGTCGATGACATTGTATTTGGTGCAACTAGAGCATATGATGCTTCTAAATTCGCTGAAACCATGGAAAGCGAATTTGAGATGTCCATGATGGGGGAACTGACATACTTTCTTGGATTAGAAGTAAAACAAAGTGAAGAAGGCATTCATCTATGTCAATCCAAGTATGCTAAGGAGTTGGTGAAGAAATTCGGATTAGAAGATTCTAAGATTTTTTCGACTCCTATGGGAACTAGCAATAAGGGATTAGGAAATGAATCTCTTAGTGAAAGTGTAGACGAGAAGCTTTATCGCAGTATGATTGGAAGTCTACTTCTATCTCACGGCTAGTCGCCCGGATATATCCTTTAGTGTTGGGATTTGCGCGAGATATCAATCAGCACCAAAGGAGGTTCACCTGAAAGCGGTGAAAAGGATCATCCGGTACATCAAAGGAACTTTGAATTTCGGAATTTGGTATCCTATGGGAACAACGCTTGACATTATAGGATATTCAGATGCCGATTGGGCAGGATCTGTGGATGATCGGAAAAGCACGAGTGGTGCATGTTTTTATCTTGGCCATTGCCTTGTTGCATGGCATAGTAAAAAACAAAACTGCATTGCACTCTCGACTGCCGAAGCGGAATATATTTCAGCAGGTAGTTGTTCAACCCAACTCATTTGGATGAAAAGTGTGTTGAGCGACTTCCGAATTTCAGCAACTTCGGTAACAATTCTTTGTGACAACACAAGTGCTATAAACATTTCAAAAAACCCTGTGTTGCACTCGAGAACAAAACACATTGAACTTAGATATCATTTTCTAAGAGAGCTAGTTGAATCAAATATTCTTCAAATTTCCTACATTTCAACTGAGGATCAATTAGCTGACATTTTAACAAAACCTTTGGATCAAAAACGTTTTATTCATTTGCGTAAAGCAATTGGAATGCTTTCCTTGAAATAACCTCTTTTTGAAACTTTTGCTTAGGTTAGGTTTTGTTTTGTGTTTTTGTTCATTATCTATGCTTAGACATAGAACATTAATTGAGCATGTGTATTATTGACTATAATAGCATCCTTTCGTCTAATTAGAAATTTATTATGCTTTGGATATTGTGATGATCCAGAATTCTACAGGGCTGTTACAGTGTGATCGGCAGCTTCTGGAGGCCTACGGGGCATGTCGGCGGTGTTCGTGCGCCAATTTGGACTCAAGTGATGAACTTCGGGCTTAAAATGGATCACATGGGTGATCAGGGGGACCCCGTCGGATGTTTAGAGGTGTTTTCGCGCAAGTCGGATATCAAATTTGGACTCGACACAAAATTCGGATTGAAAAACGCCTTTCCGGGAGCCTCCGGCAATTTATCGGATGGGAATTTGGCGAAATAGACGTCAAATTCAGATTCAGCGCGCGGGAAAACGGTCAAAACGGACTACCCACTTGTATTTTTGGTGCTCGGGTACTATTCACTGCCGGAACAGTAACTCCGGCGATCCCCGGCGGCAGGCGGCGGCGGCGGGCAGCGCCGGCGGGCGGCGGCGTGGCCTCGGGCAGGTGGCAAGCGGCGGCCCGCGGCGCGGGCAGGGCGCGGGCAGCGTGCGGGCGCGCGGGCAGGCGGGCGGTCCACGCGGCCGGCGTGCACCAAGGCAGGGACACGTGGCATTATCCTATAGGCTGGCTCATAGCTTCCGGTCCACGGAGTATGGCGTTGGGTATTGGTTATGGTGCACCGGGCTTGGACACGTGGCTGGTTCCTATTCGTTCGGTCCACAGGATTTAGTGCACCGGGTTCACTAGGCAGAGGCATGACACGTGGCAATCCCCTATTGGTTGGTCAACTGTGCGGGCAGAAGGGGCAGCAGGCGCGTCTGGGCGCGCGGGCAGGCGCGGTCGGGGGCCACGTGTCGCAGCTGGATTGGATGTAGTTGGTGTTTTGTGTTCTGTGGACACGTGGCAGCATTTTAGTGGACAGTTTTGGTGTTTCCTGTTCGGCGGGACACAGAGGGAATTAATGGAAAAGATTTTTCTGGTTTTTCCTATTATCTCCATCCGAGGCTCATTCAAGGGCATTTTTCACCACCTTAGATGCTTTATCTTCTCGAGGAGTGAGAAGATGAAATCTTCATCAAGAAGAGAGGAAGCATCCTGTGAAGTTTCGGATTTTTGGGCGCCACGGATTACGAGATTTCCATTTCTCCGGCACGGCGCGACGTTCCTTCATCGGTGTATCCCTTTCGTCGCATTTCAATGCGAGAGCTCTTTCGGCCTACGCCGATCACTTTTTCCGGCGATTCTTGCGCCATTGGAACGGCGACTGACAGAACTTTAATGTTGGTATTTCCTGTTTCCCCTCGTTTCATGTTTTTCGAGGAGTTTTCCTGAGTTTACTGTGACAACATTTGCTGTGATGGAGTTTTGGACAGCGGTTCGATCTTTCAGCGATATCTCCGCAACCGGACATCGGATTGAGGTGATTCAAAGAAATTTTGCATCTACACATCGCAAGGAACATCCTCAAATTTTCCTGGATTTTTCTGGATTTTCTCCGAAGATGAAAAAGGCATTATTTTCAGTATTTGGTGCTGAAATTTACAGTACAGAGTTCTTTGGGATAGTCCCCTTGCCGAATTTATATCTCAGTGTAGGAAACTCGGATTTGAGCGTGCAGGTACTCATTTCGACCGGCTCGTTGCGAGGATCGCGACGGTATATTTTTGGGAATTTTCTGTGCACAATTCACAGGTGAAAAAGGCTCAACTCTGGACTGATTACTGGAATAGCATGTTTTGAGGATAATTGTATGTTTAATTGCATGTTTTGGGGTAATTGTGAACAGTGATCGCGGCGGCTTATCTGTTTGGACTTGTGGCGTGAAAAAGAGATATTGGACAGCCTTGGGTTGCGCAATTCCAGGTGGGTGGTTGCTTTACTCCTCTTTTCTGATGTACCCACTAGGAATATTAGAGTGATCCCCTTTATTGAACATGTTGAATGGTCACCTAATGGACATGCATGCTTAACTGGATAATTGTGAGCCTATCATATGGAAAACATTATATTGGAAACTTGACATGTTGGAACTTATACATGCTTCATGGACATCATTTTAGCATTTAACCTTGCATGAGGGAGGGGGATGTACTTTCATATTGTGATATTGTGAGGCGTCTTGTGGGAGGGTACCACTTGAGGATTTTTGGACAGGCATAGGTGGATGATTCATGTGAGGGTGATTAGCAGGTTATGGACATGTGTGGTTGGATTATGGTTTAGCATGATGATTACACCCAGGTGGAGTTATTACTTGGTATACATGGTGAACCACTATTTGTCACTCCCCTTCTTTCTTCCATGAGGAGATAGGCTTGATTTCAGGGATATCTAGTTAGACCATTTCTGATCGCTACACTATATGTTGGGACTGACTTAGGAGGAACCCTATTGTCTCTTCTTCCCTATTCCTTAGGCAGGCGGCTATTTGTTGCTCGGGTTTGAGCAGGGATCGGCATAGTGTAGCCGGGGCTTGGATTTTAGCTTTTGGGGTATTGCGGCTATTGCGGATAGTAGGCGGTTGACCGGATGTCGGATCTGGGTCAGGATTGTCATTATGGGTGTGGTTGTTAACTCTTCTTCTTTTGATTACCCGCTAGGCATTTGAGTAGCTTCTTTGATTAAAAGGATAAATGCACTTTATGTGTGGCAATGGCAGGCTTATTGTGATTAAACAGATATTGTTAGAACTTGCTTGATTGGGGATTATGATTGTAGAACAGCAGCATCATGTTAAAGGATAAGGCTAATCAATGATTTGTGGGCTTTGGGTATGTGGCATAGGCAGGCACAGGCTATCTCATATTTACTATTCTCATACTGTTCTCTACATGCTCTGACATTATGAAGGTTATCGACATCTGTTTATCTTTATATCATCTTGGGACATTTGCATGCTTGTATGGTCACCTAGATAGGCCACCTTTTTCTGCTACACTATCATGCTGGAATTGACATAGGAGAAACCTTTTTATTATTCTTTTCTCCTTTCATTTGAGGCTCAGGGTATTTGTAGCTCGTGCGCGAGCAGGGGGTTTGGGGATAGTGTAGTCAGGATCTTGGGTTTTGGGACAGGCAGGCTTGATGGCAGGGTATTGCGGCAACCGCGGATCTTGGGCGGTTGACCGGAGGTTGCTTATGCATCAGATTGGGTATCAGGTCTCTAGTGGATGGAGTTTCCCACTATTTGTTATATTGCATCAGGTTGAGATCGGGTCTCCCTTTAGTGGATGGGTTTTTCCACTTTGGTCATAGTCATGATCCAGTCCTGCTGACTTTGATACTTGTTACTGAGGCACTTGACTCGTGTGGGTCGCTCCCCTCGAGTGCCACTCCGGAGTGTGCGGTTTTCAGACCTCGAGTCTTCGAGACTCTCATCCCCTATCGGTGTTATGCGTAGGCTGGCATACCCGATTTGGCAGGCAGAGCAGGCAGTACCAGTGTTTACTGGTGGTCAGATTGGGTTTATTCAGGCAGGCATTTGTATTCTGATGCATACATTCAGCTATTCTTTTAGCTCAGTTTTTAGAGGCATTCTAGTGGTAGCTTTTCATCAGGAGTCATACTCATTGCATACCACCTTTATTCCTTTTGCCTCTGGTAGACCTAGTGGGCGTGTCAGAGTTGAGGTTTTACCCACTAGGGGAGGCTACTGGTTTACTAGTAGTCTCACCCCCATTCTTCTTTCCTCTTTTTCTTCTCCCTTGTTTTGCAGTGTCTTCTGTAGGTGCTACTGGGCTTACAGTGGCGGGTCGAGGAGAGAGGACGGCTGAGTAGATAGATCCCGAGGCAGGATGAGCACGTTAGCTGGACTGTTGGTGTACCCATGTTTCCTCAGACGATAGTACTTTCACTTTTGGGACTGGCTTTCGCCAGCAGGTTGTATTTATTTTGTGAGCTGGAGAGACTGCTGTATCATTTATATACAGATGTATTGTATTTTATTTCCAGCTTCAGTCTGAGATGCATTAGTTTTAGTTCAGCTCTGTTTTTATTGCTCTTTTATTATATCTCTTATATCTGAGCAGGTTACTGGCGCTTCGTGTACACGGGAAATACCGTGTGCACGGCGGATCTGTGGACGGGCCCGGGTTCTGGTTTACACCCGGGGCGTGACAGATATCATAATAATTCATTTGATGCAATGATCATTTATGTCAATTAAATCATCTTTGTTTTGATCAAAGTCAATTTCTCTCTCAATGATCTCTTGGTATAGTTTTTATCTTATTTGACTATTTAGTCGAGTATGAAATCGAGATCAATTTTGGTTGAATACTTTATATTTTAAATAATTGATAGCCAATTGAGGGGGAGTCAAAGAAAAAGTGTTATGCTCAAAAGATGT
>JAQNDB010003923.1:0-26535 GCA_029204045.2 Tillandsia leiboldiana
GCCGTGGATTCGGCGTTGGGCGCAGATCGTGGATTCGAGAAGCGTCGGAGCGAGCGGAGAAGATCCTCTAGGAGCGTATGGAAAAGGTTGAGTCGTAAGTGTGTACGGTAAATCACCTTGTACTGGTTTTAATTCTAGTGGATTTCTGCCGTGTTATCGGTCCCGTGGTTTTTTTCCTCCGGTGATGGAGTTTCCCACGTAAAAATCTTGCGAGTATTATTTATTTTCCGCATTGGGTTTTTATCGCAACGATTTTTGAGTGTTTATATACGTTTACACCTATTCACCCCCCTCTAGGTTTTCTTCCCCTATTTAGATCCGTATTATATACGACCCAACAAGTGTATCAGAGCGGGAATAGGGTTGTGAACAATGGTTGAAGGTGGAAACATCAATCGACCCCCCCTTTCTTTGATGGAACAAATTATGCGTACTGAAAGTACGGGATGAAAGCCTTTTATCTTCCATCGACGAAGGGTGTGGCATTCAATTGAATCAGGATGTCTAATCCAACTGAACTTCTCTGATGTTCACACCACACCTTAAAACCTAGGTCGAATGGACCAAGGAAGAGTTTGAGTTATCTTCTTACAATGGCAAGGGATTAATGCTATTTTTAATGCCTTATCTCAAACTGAATTCTCTCGCGTCTCGGCATGTGAGACTGCGAAAGAAATCTGGGATGTTCTCCAGGTTACACATGAGGGAACTAACCTCGTGAAGATTCAGAAACTGCAAATGCTTACGAGCAAGTTTGACTCTATCTTAATGGCAGAAAATGAATCTTTCACGGACTACTATACACGATTGCAAGACATCGTAAACTCATGTGCTAATCTGGGAGAGAAGATTCCAGAATTTAAGATTGTAAGAAAAATCTTAAGAACTCTTCCTGAACGATTTCGCCCAAAGGTTACTGCCATTGAAACTATTAAACACCCGGACGAAATACGTGTAGAAGAATTAGTTGGTTCATTACAAACATATGAAATGACTTTTATACTAACAATTCTTCTGGAAAAGCATCCACTTCTAAGTCTTCAGGTTATGCGTTGAAAACAACTAAGGAAGAAGACGCGGATACATCCTCCTCGGACGATGACGAGAACCTTTCTATGGAGGAATTTGAGAAGCAGCTCGCTCTCTTGACAAGGAAGTTTCGCCGTAACTTTCGAAGGGGTAATTCAAGCAAATCTCCATCCTTCGGAAAGTGGAACAAAGGCAAGGGTACTCCAAGTCACAAGTCAAGAAAGCAGGAGAACTTCTCAAAGGATAAGAAAAGTTCAGAAGGACAACTGCAATGCTTCAAATGTCGAGGCTACGGCCACATTGCAACGGAGTGTCCTAACAAGTATCCGGCAAAGAAGAAGGCGATGCAAGTCGTCACTTGGGATGACAACTCAACGTCAAATGAGTCGTCTTCAAGTGATGAAGAAAAGAGCTCCACGGCATTCCACGCGTCCACATCTTTCACCATTCATGTGCTTCATGGCAAATACATCTGAGTCGTTGTCCAACTCCACTGTTGAAAAGAACGCAACGGACAACGAATCGGATGATTCGGAAGGTGAAGATTTGCTCTAGCCTACCACAGACTTTTGAGGGACTCAAAGAAAGTGGCTAAGCAAAACAAGAGTTTGAGAGGGAGAGTGCATGATCTCGAAGAAGAAGCAAAAAGAGCGACTTCTCTCTCAAACGCTCTTGAAGTGGAAAGGAAAAACCTGATAAAAGAAAATGCTTCCCTTCAAGAGTCCAATGAGCAACTTGAGAAGGAACATACAAATCTGGTGGATAACGCGAATCACTTCTCAAAGCTCTACAACGAGGCTCGACAGGATAACCTGGAAATGACAAAGACCATTTTCCAACTCAAGAATGACTTACAGCGATTCTCTTCAGGAAGGAGTAAGTTGGATTGACTTCTTGGTCTTGGTCAATCAAATAGGTTCGGCCTCGGATACACTCAAACTGGAAACAGTCCAAGTTTGAGTGGGACAGTTTTTGTGCCTCAGTCGGTATCTCCTCCTCCGACACCGGAATTCAAGACAAACAATGACAACAAACCTACTTCATCCTCTTTGGGATCGTCAAGATATAAGGTATGTTTTCGTTGTGGGTTTCAGGGCACATAAGAAGATATTGCAAGACGGGAGTCGAACGCTCATCTCAAGCACCTCTTGCATCAACTACCAAAAAGGCTCCTTTCCGGAAATCAAAGCAAAACTTTTCAAATGAAAAGAGACTTGGTAGTTCACCGCACAAGACGACTTCATCAAGGAGCAACAATCGTTTTAACAAGACGCTTTCACCTAGGCACAAAACTTCACGACCATTACAGACGCATTCCAAAAAGGCTTGGGTGCGCAAAGGTGAAATTTTCCCTTGTCTTGTTTCCAATATTTCCTTGCATGCATATGATAGCTCGTCTTGGTATCTGGATAGCGGGTGTTCCCGTCACATGACCGGTGACAAAAATAGTTTTCAAAATCTTGAGAAAATCTCCGGAGGACACGTTGTTTTCGGAGACGGTCGATCTTCCAAAATTGTTGGAAAAGGGACGGTAGCTATTCCAGATGGCCCGATTTTGAAAAACGTCTTATTTGTCGATGGCCTTAAGACTAACCTCATAAGCATAAGTCAACTTTGCGACAATGGTTTTTCAGTTAACTTTTCATCGGTTGAATGCGTTGTAACTGATAAGGACCATGTTTCTTTTAAAAGGGGTTAGATCTGAAAACAATTGTTATGTTGTTCCTAATAAATTTTCTGAAAATTGTAACTTAGCCGCTTTGAATAATGAAACTCTTTGGCATGAAAGGCTAGGTCACTTAAATTTTAAGGAACTTACTAGAATTTCAAACAAGGACGTGGTCAAGGGGATTCTAAAGCTTTTATTTAAACAAAATGTTGTGTGTGGTGGTTGCCAAAAGGGTAAACAGTCTAGGACTGCACACAAGAACTTGAACCGCGTTGGTACAAAACGGCCCCTTGGAACTTTTGCACATGGACTTAATGGGGCCGACCCGTCAACCATCCTTGGGAGGTAAGTGGTACATCTTTTATTGGTTGATGATTTCTCTCGGTTTTCATGGGTAGAATTTTTGAGAGAGAAAGCTGATACGTTTGACTCTTTTCATGAGATTTGCCATCGTATTATGATTGAAAAGAATGAAAAGATCATTCGTGTTAGAAGTGATAGGGGTGGAGAATTCATAAATTCAAAATTCATTGACTTTGTACTTCAAATGGCATTAAACATGAATTCTCGGCACCCTATACACCTCAGCAGAATGGTGTTGTTGAGCGCAAAAAACAGGGTTGTTCAAGAGATGGCGCGTGTGATGCTTCATAGCCGGAAATTATCGCTACATTTTTGGGCTGAAGCTGTGAACACCGCTGTCTATGTCATTAACAGAGTGTATTTGCGCCCAGGAACCTTGAATACACCATATGAGCTGTGGTTTAGTAGAAAACCGGATATCAAGTACTTTCGTATCTTCGGGAGTCGATGTTACATCTTACGTGACCGTGAAAATCTTGGAAAGTTCGACTCTCGAAGTGATGAAGGGATCTTTTTGGGTTATTCTACGAATAGCAGAGCATATCGAGTATTTAACATTGAATCTAAGACGATTGTAGAATCTATAAATGTTAAAGTAGATGAAGCTTCTCATTTTGAATCTGAAAAATCTACCCTCGATATCTCTCTAGATGATGATTCTCCTGCTAGTGCATCTTCTCATAATAATACTTCCAATACTAATGATGCATCTAATGGTTCTTCTAGTTTATCTGATGTGCAGGAATCATCTCGTGTACCTCCGAGTACTCCGTCTCAACAAACGCTACGAATCTCCAAGGATCATCCGGAATCGAACATCATTGGAGATCCACAAGAAGGAGTTCGAACTCGAAGGCAGTTGGTTTGCGGACTTGCTTGCTACGTATCTTTAATCGAACCAAAGACAATAGATGAAGCTCTTCAGGATGACTACTGGATTAAAGCAATGCAGGAAGAGCTCCATCAGTTTGAGCGAAACAAAGTCTGGGAATTAACGAAGCCTCCAAAGCAACATAATGTGATAGGTACCAAATGGATCTTCAAGAACAAGAAAGATGAAGATGGTACTATCATCAGGAACAAGACACGACTAGTTGCTCAAGGCTACTCTCAAGTAGAAGGTATAGACTTGACGAAACTTTCGCCCCTGTAGCTAGACTCGAGTCCATTCGTATATTGTTTGCTATTGCTTGTCATTTTAAAATCAAATTATTTCAAATGGACGTCAAGAGCGCATTTCTAAATGGGTTTTAAATGAGGAAGTTTATGTAGCTCAACCGAAAGGTTTTGTAGATCATAAACAACCTAACCATGTTTTTCGTTTGAAAAAGGCTCTTTACGGTCTGAAACAAGCACCGCGAGCATGGTACGAAAGGTTAACAAAGCACCTTTTGGAGAAGGGCTATACTCGAGGGGGAGCTGACAGGACTCTCTTTGTGAAGCATTATCAAAATAATTTCATTGTAGCACAAATCTATGTCGATGACATTGTATTTGGTGCAACAAAGATAATGATGCTTCTAAATTCGCGGAGACCATGGAAAGCGAATTTGAGATGTCCATGATGGGCGAACTGTCTTATTTCTTGGATTGCAAATTAAACAAAATGATGAAGGTATTCACTTGAGTCAATCCAAGTATGCACTGGAGTTGGTCAAAAAGTTTGATCTAGAAAATTGTAAAGATTTTCCAACTCCAATGGGAACTAGCCACAAGGGACTTGGAAGTGAATCACATAGTGAGAATGTAGACGAGAAACTGTATAGAAGTATGATTGGAAGTCTACTTTACCTCACGGCTAGTCGCCCGGATATATCCTTTAGTGTTGGGATTTGCGCGAGATATCAATCAGCACCAAAGGAGGTTCACCTGAAAGCGGTGAAACGGATCATCCGGTACATCAAAGGATCAATTAATTTCCGAATTTGGTATCCTATGGGAACAAGTCTGGACATTGTTGGATACTCAGATGCCGATTGGGCAGGATCAGTGGATGATCGGAAAAGCACGAGTGGTGCATGCTTCTATCTTGGCCATTGCCTTGTTGCATGGCACAGTAAAAAACAGAATTGCATAGCACTCTCGACTGCCGAAGCGGAATACATTTCAGCTGGAAGTTGCTCAACTCAACTCATTTGGATGAAAAGCGTATTGAGTGACTTCCGCATTTCAGCATCTTCGGTAACAATTCTTTGTGACAACACAAGTGCAATTAACATTTCTAAAAACCCTGTGTTGCACTCTAGAACAAAACATATTGAACTTAGATATCATTTTCTTAGAGAGCTAGTTGAATCAAATACTCTTCAACTTTCATATATTTCAACTGAGGATCAATTAGCTGACTTTCTAACAAAACCTTTGGATCAAAAACGTTTTATTCATTTACGAAAAGCAATTGGGATGCTTTCCTTGAAATAATCTTCTTTTTGAAATCTTTGCTTAGGATAGGTTTTGTATTTGTATTTGTTTTGTTCTATTCAATATCTATGTTTGTACATAGGACATTAATTGAGCATAGATCATAATTGACTTTAATTGCATCTGTTCACACATTTAGAAAATTTATTATGCTTTTGCCATCATAATATTTCATTGTTGCAATGATCGTTTATGTTAATTAAATCATCTTCTAAAGTGATCAAAGTCAATTTCTCTCTCAATGATCTCTTGGTATAGTCATTATCTTATTTGACTGTTTAGTCGAGTATGAAATCGAGATCAATTTTTGGTTGAATACTTTATATCTTAAATAATTGATAGCCAATTGAGGGGGAGTCAAAGATAATGTAAAATGCTCAAAAGATGTGGAAAGAGTTACATCCCAATGAGGAGTGTGAAAACTACCACCACATGGAGGAAAGAGCTACCACCTCGGTCGTCCGAGTATTGTGTGCAGCTACCACATGTATACCAAGCATGGTTGTTCAAATTTTTGATTAAGTAAAATGCATATTGAAATACTTGACTCTGTCAAATTTCAAGGTTGGTATAAGGTGGGATTTTAAAGAAAGATGCTCAAAGAGCCACTCTCTTCAACAGATTGTCTAGAAATATTATCTACTATATTTGGGATTTCAAACATCTATTGATCTTTGTATTTCATTTTCTTTACTGAATTGATGATTTGATAAAGGCATTACTCATAAGATCAAGTTAGATGTGATTGAAGGTGTTCAACTTTAAGGGATTTAATTCTTGTAAATTTTCGTTTCATTTTTGGATATTATTGATAGATTTGGCATAATCTAATTCTTGTTGTATGAAACGATGATTTTTGTTTAAAGTTGATGCACATTTGTGCTTACAATCTTTTTCTGGTTTTTCCTGAATTTCTCTGAAATTTTCTAAAGAAAAAGTTGGGGCCGATCCGGATCGGGCAAGGTGATCCGGATCCCGAACGCAGGTTTTCTCCTGCGGGCTGACGATCCGGATTGGACCTGCCGATCCGGATCCCGAACGCAGTTTTCTCACTGCGGGTAGCCGATCCGGATCGCAAGCTCGGGAGGATCCGGATCGCGGCTAGGTTTTTATAAAGAACAAAAGGGTTTTGATTTCTTTTACTCCAATCTTTTGTTCAAAAGTTTCCAGAGCGCTTCTCTCTAGATTTCATCCTCCTTGGAAGCTTTCAAACTCAAAGTTCTTCAATTCCAAGTAAGTTTTATTGATCAAAATCTCGGTTTTTCACCGTTTTTCTCTTTTCCTCCTCAAACGCACGAATTTCTTGGATCAACTTTGTTTGTGGATGGTTTTTGATCAAATTTCTTTTGAAATAAGAACTCTGGGTAGATTAGTTTAGATTATATGCTAGGTTTTCTCCTGATTAACGGACTTTTAGGCTTCGATTTCTAAAATTTCGGTTTTAGGGCATATAATAAGGATTTTCGAAAATCATGCAATTGATCTATTTTTAAAAGTCCTTTTGCAAAACTAATTTGATTCTTGGCTTCTCTACATGATTATGATTGTTTGGGTACAATTTTTCAAATTTTTGAAAATTAACAATTTTTCATGTGTTCTTGAGTTCGTCTTCACAGGATACATTTTTTTCACTAGCACTCAAAATGGTGATCACTTGGATTATTTTCCTACTTGCTGCCATGGTACATGTCAAGGATACTGCCAAGCCTAAGAAAGCAAAGAAGACTAAGGTTGATTCCGACACTGAATCAGAGACAGAGTCGATCGACTGGGATAACATCGAAATTGAGCAAGCTGCTCCCATTGTCTCCAAAGGGAAAGCAACTGCTGAAGCTTCAAAACCTACTGCTGCTGAAAAAGGGAAAGCTCCAATGGAAGAAACTTCTGGGAAGACAAGAAGAAAAAGTGTTGCTCGCAAGAGAGGAAGTGCTCGAGGAATTACCATTGAGCAACCAGCTGCTGGCCAAGCACCTGCACAAGACTTTGTCAGCTCGGCTAGAATAAAGGATTTTGAAAACAGAGAATGCATTGGAGAAAGGCATGTTGATGTAAAAGCCTTAACGCAACGTTCTCAGGCGTTCGGGACTTTGTTTGACCAGAGAGGTCTTGCTCCCATTTGCGATTTCCCGGAGACCACTGGGTATTGTCTTCACTCAGTGAGGATGTTCTATCAGAATGCCTGCTATCTAGTTGATCAGGAAAGCGGGCGTCGGGATTTTCAAACTTTAGTCAAGAATGTCAGAATCAAAGTAACGCCTCAGCTAATTGGTGAAGTACTTGGGATGGACGCCCGAGCCGATGGCACTCATTATCTGAAGAATCAAGTTTTCAACACCTTCTCCTGGAGAGTGGTAGTTGATGGAATCTGTGTTCCAAATACTCGGTCGACAGGAAACTCCGTGTTCTCTAAAGAACTACGACCAGAGTACCGCATCTTAAATCTCATTGTTTGTTACAATATTATTCCAAACATGAACACAAAGGTTCTTCGGTGGGAAAGAATGATATTTCTTTATCTACTCGGAAATCCCGCAGCAGCAATGGGAGCTAACTTAAACATTCCCTACATCATCTGGTCAAGGATGGCACGATATGTGGAGCAAGCTCATCCGTCAGAGAGACTACCTTTTCCAATGATCATCATGCGCATTCTTCGCAAATTTAAAGCCGACACAAATGCGAGTTCCTATCTGCACAGTCTAGGAACAATCAATGACACGACAATTGTAAAGTCTCTTTCGACGAAGCCAGATGAACCATTCATGCCTCTTCACCGGCAACGAGAACAACGACAACAAGGAACAACCTCTGCACCGGCAGCAGCTCCTCCAGTTCAACCAGCACCTCCGGCACAAGAAGCACCACAATCAACTTCTGATGATGATGCTTCTGTTACCTCAATCTATAGAGAACAGCAAAGGCTCTCAAACGAGCAAGAACGTATATCAAATGAACTGATTGAGGTAAAGGAAGAAATAAAGAAGGTAAATAAAAAGCAATCAGCAATGAACAAGCGAATAAAGAAGATTTTCCAAATCCTCGGCTGTATCAGTTCAGACGAGTCTGAATGATCCGTATCCTTCTAATTTCTATTTTTATGCATATGTGCAAGTATTGTTTTATTTGAGATTTTAGTTCTCGAACTTAAACTGTTAATCATTCTCTCCACTTCTGTAATTTTTGGCTAATTTTGTGACAAAAAGGGGGAGAGAGTTATAGAGAACTTGAACAATTGATTGTGAAAATCTTGATGATGAAGATTTTGTATACATCAAGGTAATCAAGGTAAGTATGATCTCAACTTCAACTTGAGGTTTTTCAGCTATATGAATGCATGCCTCGACTAACTATTTGCTAACTATTTGGGCATGTAATATAACTAACAAGTTGATGTTCACTAACAAGTTTGTGACACTTGGTTTTTGATTGCATAGAAGATATGTTGGTTCTTAACTCTGATCAATTACATATCTATATATATATAAGTTTGTCACAAACATGTTCATGACATTTGGTTTTTACGTGCAAAGAAGATATGTTGGTGTTTATTTAACTATGATCTGTTTACATATCTGAATATAAATGTCATGGTAAGTATAAATGAGTTTAAACTTCATCTCTGTTTATGGTTTTTGAATAGTACAAAATTCTTGAGGTATCTAACGATTTCTTTTGTCAAGAATGATTTCTTTTTGCAGAGAGTACAGATGTCTAAGTCTAGAGTCTGTTTTAGGAGTTTAACTCATGTATTGTATTTTGGATCTCCATTGTAAATTTTTGTTGTATGGTGATAGCAACAAAAATATCTTTTTGAATTTTCTTTAGTGGATCTATGTTTTGTCACGAAACCGCCAAAGGGGGAGATTGTTACGGAATTTGAGTTGGCGTAGTTTCGTGAAAGTTTCAAGTCCTGAAGATTGAAGGTGAAGAAAAGTTGATTCATTTAACTCAATCTCAAGAAAGAAGAATTCAAAAGGATCAGGTATGTTTAACTAAAGAATTTGTGTGATCCGAATACTTCTTGTAGTGTAGAAACACTTGGAAGAATCTTTCATTGCATAAAAATCAAAAACTGGACTTGGGACATGTTCAGGATCCGGATCAGGTTGTTCGATCCGGATCCCGAAGGTGGTTCGTTCATACATCGTCGCAATCCGGATCGTAGTCTCTTGATCCGGATCCCGAACGTTGAGTTTACCATCTACCTTGAACGATCCGGATCTTGCTTCGCAATCCGGATCCCGAACGTTGATGTTTGGTAAACTGTATGAACGATCCGGATCGTAGTCACATGATCCGGATCCCGAACCTTCGTTTTTCTGGAATTGGCTGTTTTGTTATGACGATCCGGATCCTAGTTATCACGATCCGGATCGCCGTCCGTAAAAATCCAGAAATGGTTGGTTTTTGATTCTTATCTCCTTCCTAGGGTTTCTAACCTATAAATACACCCTATGTCTTTCTTTCTAGGGTGAATCCACATAGCCGTCATTTTCTTGTATCATCTTATACGGCTATAGATCCACATATAGAGAAGAAAGGAAATCATTAGAGAATACTCTATGTTTCTTCATCTATATTGATTAGTTTGATTCTAGGTTTTCATACTCACATCTTGAGTTGAATCAAACTAATGAATACTTAGATGGTATTTCCGATCTATCTTTGATCTAAGTATTCGGCGGATCATCACCACCCAAAACAACGATTTTCCCCAAAAATCGGCGCGTGGATTCGCGTGTCCTTGTGGATTCAAGGTTCAATCGCTCTCGTGGATTCGGAGCGAGGCACGTTCGTGGATTCGAACGGTGCTATTGGGTGAAGACCGTGGATTCGGTCGGACGTCGTGGATTCGACGTTGGACGCCGTGGATTCGGCGTTGGGCGCAGATCGTGGATTCGAGAAGCGTCGGAGCGAGCGGAGAAGATCCTCTAGGAGCGTATGAAAAAGGTTGAGTCGTAAGTGTGTACGGTAAATCACCTTGTACGTGTTTTAATTCTAGTGGATTTCTGCCGTGTTATCGGTCCCGTGGTTTTTTACTCCGGTGATGGAGTTTTCCACGTAAAAATCTTGCGTGTTATTTTATTTTCCGCATTGGGTTTTATCGCAACGATTTTTGGAGTGTTTATACATTTACACCTATTCACCCCCCTCTAGGTGTTTCTTCCCCTATTTAGATCCGTATTATATACGACCCAACAGGGGGAAGAATGTGACACCCCCAGAATTTGGATAAGTCCTATATATAAATGATATAATAGGACTAAATCTCTAACCCGGCTATAGCATTTTGGATGGTAGCAAAATCCAAGAGGAACATGAGAGTTAAGCGTGCTAGAGCTAGAGTAGTTCTAGGATGGGTGACCCCCCTGGGAAGTGGGGCGTCAAAGATAACTATAGTCAAAAGCGTGTACTAACATCCGAAAACACAAGACCCAATTTACTCTTTTCGACAGAAAAGTCCAACACCGTCCGGGTTGACGATACGGAATTCCCGCGCCGCCGTCGTCGTCCGCCGGAGCCCCGCGCGGTTCGGAACCACGCGGCGTGTCTCCGCGGGCGACGCCCACGCGGCGCGGTGCCTCGCGCGGCGTTGCTCGTGCGCCGGCCGCACGGTGCCCGCGCGGGTGCGGCCCCGCACGGCGCCCGCGCGGTTGCGGGTCCGTGCGGGTGCCGCCCGCGCGGCAGCCGCGCGGCGCCCGCGCGGTGCCCGCACGGGTGCGGGTCCGCGCGGGTGCCTCCCGCGCTGCAGTCGCGCGGCGCCCGCACGGTTGCGGGTCCGCGCGGCAACCGCGCGGTGCCCGCATGGTTGTGGGCCCGCGCGGCAGCCGCACGGCGCCCGCACGGTTGCGGGTCCGCGCGGCAACCGCGCGGCGGCCGCACGGCCCCCGCGCGGTGCCCACATGGTTGCGGGCCCGCGCGGGTGCCGCCCGCATGGTTGAGGGTCCGCGCGGCTGCCGCGCAGCGCCCGCGCGGTGCCCGCACGGTGCCCGCACGGTTGCGGGTCCGCGCGGCGGCCGCACGGCGCCCATGAGGTGCCCGCGCGGTTGCGGGTCCGCATGGGTGCCGCCCGTGACCCTCCTCTGCGCGATGCCCTAGCGGCACCGCGCGTCTCCGCCGTCCGTTCCGTGCCCTATCAAGAAGACGATGTCGGCGACGGTGACGGATACGACGGAGAAAACAAGAACTCAAGCAAAAGAGACGACGGAAAAATCCCAAATAATTTAAAACAATTATTTTACTAACCGAAGATCGACGGGAAGGTTGTCCGGTCGCGTTCTTGCCTTCGGTTCGGTGTCCGGGAAGATCGGGCCCCTTCTCTTTTTCCTTTCCCTTTCTTCCGGCTAGGGTTCCGTCTTTTCTTTTCTTTTTCTCTTCTCACCGATTAGGGTTTTTATTTTTCTTTTCTTTTCTTTCCGATAATCGGGATCCCTTATATAGTCGTATTAAATTTTTAATTAATTTCCTCTTTAATTCGTACGTAAGAGGAATCTATTTTCCGTCATCGGATAATTAATTAACTAATTAATTATCCCCTACGAGATAAACCACCTTATCTCTAACGGGTGCAAGATATTTTGTGTTGGGTCGTATATAATACGGATCTAAATAGGGGAAGAAACACCTAGAGGGGGGTGAATAGGTGTAAACGTATAAACACTCCAAAAATCGTTGCGATAAAACCCAATGCGGAAAATAAAATAACACGCAAGATTTTTACGTGGAAAACTCCATCACCGGAGTAAAAAACCACGGGACCGATAACACGGCAGAAATCCACTAGAATTAAAACACGTACAAGGTGATTTACCGTACACACTTACGACTCAACCTTTTCCATACGCTCCTAGAGGATCTTCTCCGCTCGCTCCGACGCTTCTCGAATCCACGATCTGCGCCCAACGCCGAATCCACGGCGTCCAACGTCGAATCCACGACGTCCGACCGAATCCACGGTCTTCACCCAATAGCACCGTTCGAATCCACGAACGTGCCTCGCTCCGAATCCACGAGAGCGATTGAACCTTGAATCCACAAGGACACGCGAATCCACGCGCCGATTTTTGGGGTAAATCGTTGTTTTTGGGTGGTGATGATCCGCCGAATACTTAGATCAAAGATAGATCGGAAATACCATCTAAGTATTCATTAGTTTGATTCAACTCAAGATGTGAGTATGAAAACCTAGAATCAAACTAATCAATATAGATGAAGAAACATAGAGTATTCTCTAATGATTTCCTTTCTTCTCTATATGTGGATCTATAGCCGTATAAGATGATATATGAAAATGACGGCTATGTGGATTGACCCTAGAAAGAAAGACATAGGGTCTATTTATAGGTTAGAAACCCTAGGAAGGAGATAAGAATCAAAAACCAACCATTTCTGGAATTTTACGGACGGCGATCCGGATCGTGATAACTGAGATCCGGATCGTCATAACGAAACAGCCAATTCCAGAAAAACGAAGGTTCGGGATCCGGATCATGTAACTACGATCCGGATCGTTCATACAGTTCACCAAACATCAACGTTCGGGATCCGGATTGCGAAGCAAGATCCGGATCGTTCAAGGTAGATGGTAAACTCAACGTTCGGGATCCGGATCAAGAGACTACGATCCGGATTACGACGATGTATGAACGAACCACCTTCGGGATCCGGATCGAACAGCCTGATCCGGATCCTGAACATGTCCCAAGTCCAGTTTTTGATTTTTATGCAATGAAAGATTCTTCCAAGTGTTTCTACACTACAAGAAGTATTCGGATCACACAAATTCTTTAGTTAAACATACCTGATCCTTTTGAATTCTTCTTTCTTGAGATTGAGTTAAAAGATTCAACTTTCTTCACCTTCAATCTTCAGGACTTGAAACTTTCACGAAACTACGCCAACTCAAATTCCGTAACAATCTCCCCCTCTGGCGGTTTCGTGACAAAACATAGATCCACTAAAGAAAATTCAAAAAGATATTTTTGTTGCTATCACCATACAACAAAAATTTACAATGAAGATCCAAAATACAATACATGAGTTAAACTCCTAAAACAGACTCTAGACTTAGACATCTGTACTCTCTGCAAAAAGAAATCATTCTTGACAAAAGAAATTGTTAGATACCTCAAGAATTTTGTATTATTCAAAAACCACAAACAGAGATGAAGTTTAAACTCATTTATACTTACCATGACATTTATATTCAGATATGTAAACTGATCATAGTTAAAAAAATACCAACATATCTTCTTTGCACGTAAATACCAAATGTCATGAACATGTTTGTGACAAACTAATATATATATAGATATGTAATTGATCAGAGTTAAGAACCAACATATCTTCTATGCAATCAAAAACCAAGTGTCACAAACTTGTTAGTGAACATCAACTTGTTAGTTATATTACATGCCCAAATAGTTAGCAAATAGTTAGTCGAGACATGCAACAAATCACAAGATAAAAACCAAAAGTTGAAGTTGAGATCATACTTACCTTGATGTATACAAAATCTTCATCATCAAGATTTTCACAATCAATTGTTCAATCAATTGTTCAAGTTCCCTTACCTTGATGTTCATTCACATCATCATCATTGTTCAAAGTTCTCAACAACTCTCTCCCCCTTTTTGTCACAAAACAAAGCCAAAATGTAGTTAAGACTACGAAATGTTAGGAGAGTGAAAAAGTTCCAATAAAACGTAAAACCTGAGAACTAAGCTAAAAGTAAGTATAAGACTAAATCCTAAAATCAAAATCCTGCACAAAAAGAAAAAAGAAGGTGCAGTTCAGTCGGAGGAGTCGGAGCTGGTACAACTGAGCTTGCTCAAAATCCCTTTAAGCATTGTCGAAATAGTTGAGCACTTCTTCTTGATCTTCTTCTGTTTAGAGGAAAGTTGCTGAAGTTCCTTCGACATTCTTTCTTGTTCAGCAGACAGTCTTTGTTGTTCCTGTCGAAGCGATTTCAACACATCAGCGTCTGTAGCCTGTCTCTTCGTGTGTGATGGATGCTGTGTAGATGCAGATGGGGCATCCGGTCCCGTAACCCATGGAGATTCAGTTTGTAGAATTCCAGAGAGTGAGCGAGCTCTGGTGAGAGGCCTACTAGGCTGATTTTCACTCCATTGGACAGTCTTCCGTCTCGTATATTGTTTGGTTGTTGAGGTAGATTTCATTAATCTTTTTCCTTTGGTAAATTTCCTGTTTTCCTCATCAATCTTCCGTTGAACATCTTTGAAAAATTCGTCCCATTCTTCATCATCATAGTCTGAGCTGTCTTCCTCTGCGTTTTTCGTCTTGTTTTGAGTTGAATCATCTGGTTCCCTTTTAACAGATGTACTTGTGTGCATCATTGAAACCAGGAGAAGGATTAACCAAGAGAAACTCATTGAATTAAGTGCCATTGATCAAAGTGCTTGAGTTAAGAAGGTGTCCTGTGAAAACCAACTCAAGAACACAAAAACTCTTAGTTTTCAAAAATTGGAAAAATTGTATCCAAAGAATCATAATCATGCAGAGAGACTAAGAACCAAATTAGTTTTGCAAAAGGACTTTTAAAAATAGATCAATTGCATGAATTTTGAAAATCCTTATTATATGCCCTAAAACCGAAATTTTAGAAATCGAAGCCTAAAAATCCGTTAATCAGGAGAAAACCTAGCATATAATCAAAACTAAACAACCCAGAGTTCTTATTTCAAAAGAAATTTGATCAAAAACCATCCACAAACAAAGTTGATCCAAGAAATTCGTGCGTTTGAGGAGGAAAAGAGAAAAACGGTGAAAAACCGAGATTTTGATCAATAAAACTTACTTGGAATTGAAGAACTTGAGTTTGAAAGCTTCCAAGGAGGATGAAATTTAGAGAGAAGCGCTCTGGAAACTTTTGAACAAAAGATTGGAGTAAAAGAAATCAAAACCCTTTTGTTCTTTATAAAAACCTAGCCGCGATCCGGATCCTCCCGAGCTTGCGATCCGGATCAGCTACCCGCAGTAAAAACTGCGTTCGGGATCCGGATCGGCAGGTCCAATCTGGATCATCAGCCCGCAGGAGAAAACCTGCGTTCGGGATCCGGATCACCTTGCCCGATCCGGATCGGCCCCAACTTTTTCTTTAGAAAAATTTCAGAGAAATTCAAGAAAAACCAGAAAAAGATTGTAAGCACAAAGGTGTATTAACTTTAAACAAAAAGCATCGTTTCACACAACAAGAATTAGATTATGCTAAATCTATCAGTAATATCCAAAAATGAAACGAAAATTTACAAGAATTAAATCCCTTAAAGTTGAACACCTTCAATTACATCTAACTTGATCTTATGAGTAATGCCTTTATCAAATAATCAATTCGGTAAAGAAAATGAAATACAAAGATCAATAGATGTTTGAAATCCCAAATATGGTAGATAATATTTCTAGACAATCTGTTGAAGAGAGTGGCTCTTTGAGCATCTTTCTTTAAAAACCCACCTTATACCAACCTTGAAATTTGACAGAGTCAAGTATTTCAACATGCATTTTACTTAATCAAAAATTTGAACAACCATGCTTGGTATACATGTGGTAGCTGCACACAGTACTCGGACGACCGAGGTGGTAGCTCTTTCCTCCATGTGGTGGTAGTTTTCACACTCCTCATTGGGATGTAACTCTTTCCACATCTTTTGAGCATTTTACATTATCTTTGACTCCCCCTCAATTGGCTATCAATTATTTAAGATATAAAGTATTCAACCAAAAATTGATCTCGATTTCATACTCGACTAAACAGTCAAATAAGATAATGACTATACCAAGAGATCATTGAGAGAGAAATTGACTTTGATCACTTTAGAAGATGATTTAATTAACATAAACGATCATTGCAACAATGAAATATTATGATGGCAAAAGCATAATAAATTTCTAAATGTGTGAAAAGATGCAATTAAAGTCAATTATGATCTATGCTCAATTAATATCCTATGTACAAACATAGATAATGAACAAAACAAAAACAAATACAAAACCTATCCTAAGCAAAGATTTCAAAAAGAAGATTATTTCAAGGAAAGCATCCCAATTGCTTTTCGTAAATGAATAAAACGTTTTTGATCCAAAGGTTTTGTTAGAAAGTCAGCTAATTGATCTTCAGTTGAAACATATGAAAGTTGAAGAGTATTTGATTCAACTAGCTCTCTAAGAAAATGATATCTAAGTTCAATATGTTTTGTTCTAGAGTGCAACACAGGGTTTTTAGAAATGTTAATTGCACTTGTGTTGTCACAAAGAATTGTTACCGAAGATGCTGAAATGCGGAAGTCACTCAATACGCTTTTCATCCAAATGAGTTGAGTTGAGCAACTTCCAGCTGAAATGTATTCCGCTTCGGCAGTCGAGAGTGCTATGCAATTCTGCTTTTTACTGTGCCATGCAACAAGGCAATGGCCAAGATAGAAGCATGCACCACTCGTGCTTTTCCGATCATCCACTGATCCTGCCCAATCGGCATCTGAGTATCCAACAATGTCCAGACTTGTTCCCATAGGATACCAAATTCCGAAATTAATTGATCCTTTGATGTACCGGATGATCCGTTTCACCGCTTTCAGGTGAACCTCCTTTGGTGCTGATTGATATCTCGCGCAAATCCCAACACTAAAGGATATATCCGGGCGACTAGCCGTGAGGTAAAGTAGACTTCCAATCATACTTCTATACAGTTTCTCGTCTACATTCTCACTATGTGATTCACTTCCAAGTCCCTTGTGGCTAGTTCCCATTGGAGTTGGAAAAACTTTACAGTTTTCTAGATCAAACTTTTTGACCAACTCCAGTGCATACTTGGATTGACTCAAGTGAATACCTTCATCATTTTGTTTAATTTGCAATCCAAGAAAATAAGAGAGTTCGCCCATCATGGACATCTCAAATTCGCTTTCCATGGTCTCCGCGAATTTAGAAGCATCATTATCTTTTGTTGCACCAAATACAATGTCATCGACATAGATTTGTGCTACAATGAAATTATTTTGATAATGCTTCACAAAGAGAGTCCTGTCAGCTCCCCCTCGAGTATAGCCCTTCTCCAAAAGGTGCTTTGTTAACCTTTCGTACCATGCTCGCGGTGCTTGTTTCAGACCGTAAAGAGCCTTTTTCAAACGAAAAACATGGTTAGGTTGTTTATGATCTACAAAACCTTTCGGTTGAGCTACATAAACTTCCTCATTTAAAAACCCATTTAGAAATGCGCTCTTGACGTCCATTTGAAATAATTTGATTTTAAAATGACAAGCAATAGCAAACAATATACGAATGGACTCGAGTCTAGCTACAGGGGCGAAAGTTTCGTCAAAGTCTATACCTTCTACTTGAGAGTAGCCTTGAGCAACTAGTCGTGCCTTGTTCCTGATGATAGTACCATCTTCATCTTTCTTGTTCTTGAAGATCCATTTGGTACCTATCACATTATGTTGCTTTGGAGGCTTCGTTAATTCCCAGACTTTGTTTCGCTCAAATTGATGGAGCTCTTCCTGCATTGCTTTAATCCAGTAGTCATCCTGAAGAGCTTCATCTATTGTCTTTGGTTCGATTAAAGATACGTAGCAAGCAAATCCGCAAACCAACTGCCTTCGAGTTCTAACTCCTTCTTGTGGATCTCCAATGATGTTCGATTCCGGATGATCCTTGGAGATTCGTAGCGTTTGTTGAAACGGAGTACTCGGAGGTACACGAGATGATTCCTGCACATCAGATAAACTAGAAGAACCATTAGATGCATCATTAATATTGGAAGTGTTATTATGAGAAGATGCACTAGCAGGAGAATCATCATCTAGAGAGATATCGAGGGTAGATTTTTCAGATTCAAAATGAGAAGCTTCATCTACTTTAACATTTATAGATTCTACGATCGTCTTAGATTCAATGTTAAATACTCGATATGCTCTGCTATTCGTAGAATAACCCAAAAAGATCCCTTCATCACTTCGAGAGTCGAACTTTCCAAGATTTTCACGGTCACGTAAGATGTAACATCGACTCCCGAAGATACGAAAGTACTTGATATCCGGTTTTCTACTAAACCACAGCTCATATGGTATTCAAGGTTCCTGGGCGCAAATACACTCTGTTAATGACATAGACAGCGGTGTTCACAGCTTCAGCCCAAAAATGTAGCGGTAATTTCCGGCTATGAAGCATCACACGCGCCATCTCTTGAACAACCCTGTTTTTGCGCTCAACAACACCATTCTGCTGAGGTGTATAGGGTGCCGAGAATTCATGTTTAATGCCATTTGAAGTACAAAAGTCAATGAATTTTGAATTTATGAATTCTCCACCCCTATCACTTCTAACACGAATGATCTTTTCATTCTTTTCAATCATAATACGATGGCAAATCTCATGAAAAGAGTCAAACGTATCAGCTTTCTCTCTCAAAAATGCTACCCAAGAAAACCGAGAGAAATCATCAACCAATAAGAAGAGAAAAAAATACAATTTACCTTGCAAGGATGGTTGACGAGTTGGCCAAAAGAAAAGGAAGAAAAGAAAATAGTCTACACAAACTATACAAGATTTAATCGTAGAACGATTAAGGACAAGGAGGGGTTTCACCTTTGCATACCCAAACCTTTTGAGTTTTGGAGTATGTTGGTAAAGGTTGAGAGATTCTCCTTGAAGACGACGTCTTGTATGATTGATCTTTTTCTTTTGTCATCGTCTTGTTTGAGGTGCTACCAATGTTCTTTCCTTTTGAAAAATCCTTCCTTGAATTCCGGGAAGTGAGCTTATTGGTAGCAATTGCAAGATGTGGTTGATTTGTTCTTTGAGCTCCAATCTCGCAATTTCTTTTGATGTGCCCTGTAAAATTACAACGAAAACATACCTTTGAGCTTGACGATTCCGAAGAGGATGAGGTAGGTTTGTTGTCGTTGTTTGTCTTGAATTCCGATGTCGGAGGAGGAGATACCGACTGAGGCACAAAAACTGTCTCACTCAAACTTGGACTGTTTCCAGTTTGAGTGTATCCGAGGCCGAACCTATTTGATTGACCAAGACCAAGAAGTCTATCCAACTTACTCCTTCCTGAAGAGAATCGCTGTAAGTCATTCTTGAGTTGGAAAATGGTCTTTGTCATTTCCAGGTTATCCTGTCGAGCCTCGTTGTAGAGCTTTGAGAAGTGATTTGCGTTATCCACCAGATTTGTATGTTCCTTCTCAAGTTGCTCATTGGACTCTTGAAGGGAAGCATTTTCTTTTATCAGGTTTTCCCTTTCCACTTCAAGAGCGTTTGAGAGAGAAGTCGCTCTTTTTGCTTCTTCTTCGAGATCATGCACTCTCCCTCTCAAACTCTTGTTTTGCTTAGCCACTTTCTTTGAGTCCCTCAAAAGTCTGTGGTAGGCTAGAGCAAAATCTTCACCTTCCGAATCATCCGATTCGTTGTCCGTTGCGTTCTTTTCAACAGTGGAGTTGGACAACGACTCAGATGTATTTGCCATAAAGCACATGAATGGTGAAGATGTGGACGCGTGGAATGCGGTGGAGCTCTTTTCTTCATCACTCGAAGACGACTCATTTGACGTTGAGTTGTCATCCCAAGTGACGACTTGCATCGCCTTCTTCTTTGCCGGATACTTGTTAGGACACTCCGTTGCAATGTGGCCGTAGCCTCGACATTTGAAGCATTGCAGTTGTCCTTCTGAACTTTTCTTATCCTTTGAGAAGTTCTCCTGCTTTCTTGACTTGTAACTTGGAGTACCCTTGCCTTTGTTCCACTTTCCGAAGGATGGAGATTTGCTTGAATTACCCCTTCGAAAGTTGCGGCGAAACTTCCTTGTCAAGAGAGCGAGCTGCTTCTCAAATTCCTCCATAGAAAGGTTCTCGTCATCGTCCGAGGAGGATGTATCCGCGTCTTCTTCCTTAGTTGTTTTCAACGCATAACCTGAAGACTTAGAAGAGGATGCTTTTCCAGAAGAATTGTTAGTAGTAAAAGTCATTTCATAAGTTTGTAATGAACCAACTAATTCTTCTACACGTATTTCGTCCGGGTGTTTAATAGTTTCAATGGCAGTAACCTTTGGGCGAAATCGTTCAGGAAGAGTTCTTAAGATTTTTCTTACAATCTTAAATTCTGGAATCTTCTCTCCAGATTAGCACATGAGTTTACGATGTCTTGCAATCGTGTATAGTAGTCCGTGAAAGATTCATTTTCTGCCATCAAAATAGAGTCAAACTTGCTCGTAAGCATTTGCAGTTTCTGAATCTTCACGAGGTTAGTTCCCTCATGTGTAACCTGGAGAACATCCCAGATTTCTTTCGCAGTCTCACATGCCGAGACGCGAGAGAATTCAGTTTGAGATAAGGCATTAAAAATAGCATTAATTCCCTTGCCATTGTAAGAAGATAACTCAAACTCTTCCTTGGTCCATTTCGACCTAGGTTTTAAGGTGTGAACATCAGAGATAAGTTCAGTTGGATTAGTCCATCCTGATTCAATTGAATGCCACACCCTTTCGTCGATGGAAGATAAAAAGGCTTTCATCCGTACTTTCCAGTACGCATAATTTGTTCCATCAAAGAAAGGGGGTCGATTGATGTTTCCACCTTCAACCATTGTTCACAACCCTATTTCCTCTCTGATACCACTTGTTGGGTCGTATATAATACGGATCTAAATAGGGGAAGAAACACCTAGAGGGGGGTGAATAGGTGTAAACGTATAAACACTCCAAAAATCGTTGCGATAAAACCCAATGCGGAAAATAAAATAACACGCAAGATTTTTACGTGGAAAACTCCATCACCGGAGTAAAAAACCACGGGACCGATAACACGGCAGAAATCCACTAGAATTAAAACACGTACAAGGTGATTTACCGTACACACTTACGACTCAACCTTTTCCATACGCTCCTAGAGGATCTTCTCCGCTCGCTCTGACGCTTCTCGAATCCACGATCTGCGCCCAACGCCGAATCCACGGCGTCCAACGTCGAATCCACGACGTCCGACCGAATCCACGGTCTTCACCCAATAGCACCGTTCGAATCCACGAACGTGCCTCGCTCCGAATCCACGAGAGCGATTGAACCTTGAATCCACAAGGACACGCGAATCCACGCGCCGATTTTTGGGGTAAATCGTTGTTTTTGGGTGGTGATGATCCGCCGAATACTTAGATCAAAGATAGATCGGAAATACCATCTAAGTATTCATTAGTTTGATTCAACTCAAGATGTGAGTATGAAAACCTAGAATCAAACCAATCAATATAGATGAAGAAACATAGAGTATTCTCTAATGATTTCCTTTCTCTCTATATGTGGATCTATAGCCGTATAAGATGATATATGAAAATGACGGCTATGTGGATTGACCCTAGAAAGAAAGACATAGGGTCTATTTATAGGTTAGAAACCCTAGGAAGGAGATAAGAATCAAAAACCAACCATTTCTGGAATTTTACGGACGGCGATCCGGATCGTGATAACTGAGATCCGGATCGTCATAACGAAACAGCCAATTCCAGAAAAACAAAGGTTCGGGATCCGGATCATGTAACTACGATCCGGATCGTTCATACTGTTCACCAAACATCAACGTTCGGGATCCGGATTGCGAAGCAAGATCCGGATCGTTCAAGGTAGATGGTAAACTCAACGTTCGGGATCCGGATCAAGAGACTACGATCCGGATTGCGACAATGTATGAACGAACCACCTTCGGGATCCGGATCGAACAGCCTGATCCGGATCCTGAACATGTCCCAAGTCCAGTTTTTGATTTTTATGCAATGAAAGATTCTTCCAAGTGTTTCTACACTACAAGAAGTATTCGGATCACACAAATTCTTTAGTTAAACATACCTGATCCTTTTGAATTCTTCTTTCTTGAGATTGAGTTAAAGATTCAACTTTCTTCACCTTCAATCTTCAGGACTTGAAACTTTCACGAAACTACGCCAACTCAATTCCGTAACATTTTGCACGGATTCCGATGCACGACTAATCACCGTATCACTTTGAATTCCGTTCCGGGAGATCCGATATCGGATTTCAGATCCAATCGCACCGTCGGCTTTCTTTTTCCGCGCTCTATCGCAGGAAAAATACCAGCACCTCACAATGGCCAACTTTTAAGAATTGAATAATTTTATTTCACTTAAAGGCTTAATGACTATATGTAAGTCAATAAATACCCCGAAAGGCCGGATCACTACACCTCCACTACCTCAAAGGGTCCAATGTATCGGGGACTGAGTTTCCCGCGAATGCCAAACCTCCTTATCCCTTTGGACGGCGAGACTTTCAAAAATACATGATCTCCAACCTGAAACTCTAAGTCTCGTCGCTGAACATCAGCATAGCTCCTCTGTCGACTCTGAGCGGTCTGAAGGTGCTGTCGAATCACTCTGACCTTCTCCTCTGCTTCTAGCAATAAATCTGGTCCCAGAGTCCGTCTCTCCCACACATCACTCCAATATAGCGGTGATCGACATTTGCGTCCATACAAAGCTTTCAAACGGAGCCATTTGAATACTCGCCTTGAAAGCTGTTGTTGTACGCAAACTCAGCCAGTGATAAGTGTCGAATCCATCCACCGCCAAAATCCAGGACACAAGCCCTCAACATATCCTCAAGGATCTGAATCGTCCACTCTGACTGTCCATCAATCTGTGGGTGGAAAGCTATACTGAATCTGAGCTGAGTCCCCAAGGTAGTCGGTAAACTCCTCTAGAATCGCGAAGGAACCTCGGGTCTCTATCTGATACTATGGAAGCTGGCACCCCATGTAACCTTACTATCTCATCCAAGTATAACTGGGTAGTCGCTCGATGTGGCCAAGTATTCTGCATAGGCAAAAGTGCACTGACTTGGTAAGTCGATCCACAACTACCCAGATAGCATCTGCACCTCCCTGTGCTCTCGGCAATCCGACCACAAAATCCATCGTAATGTGGTCCCATTTCCACTCGGGAATTGGGAGACTCTGTAGCTTGCCAGCTGGCACTCGATGCTCAGCTTTTACCTGCTGACAAGTCAAACAATGAGACACAAATCTCCCAATATCCCTTTTTCATGCCATTCCAACCAGAAGTGTGCCTTGAGGTCCTTATACATCTTAGTCCCCCCAGGATGAAGGGTATAAGGTGTATAATGGGCCTCCCTCAATATCTGCTCTCTGATCTCAGCATCCACTGGCACACATGCTCGGTCCCTGTACCTCAGTACTCCCGAAGCATCCACTGAAAATCCCCTGATCGATCACTCGGAATCTGATCTCTAATCCTGGTCAAATAGGGGTCCTCACTCTGTCTCTCTCGGATCCTCTCCAGCAGAGTGGGCTGCACGACCAAAGACATCAGTCTAGCAGAGACCCCAGGGGACACAACCTCTATCGCGAGCCGTCTCAACTCCTCTAACAGTAGCGCCTGATCTGTAATCAACATGGACAAACTCTGCACCGCTCTCCTACTCAAAGAATCTGCAACCACATTGGCCTTGCCTGGATGGTAAAGGATATCCACATCGTAATCCTTTAGTAGCTCTAACCATCTGCGCTGCCTCAAATTCAGCTCCTTCTGCGTGAACAGGTACTTTAGGCTCTTGTGGTGGGTGTAGATCTCACAGTGCTCCCTATATAGGTAATGGCGCCAAAGCTTCAGTGCAAACACCACGGCAGCAAGCTCTAAGTCATGGGTAGGGTAATTCTTCTCGTAATCCTTAAGCTGTCTCGATGCATAAGCAATTACCCTCCCTTCCTGCATCAGCACGCATCCAAGTCCACTGTGCGATGCATCACTATAAATCACATATCCTTTCCCCATAACAGGGAAGGAAAGGATAGGAGCGGTCATCAATCTATCCTTTAGCTCCTCAAGCTCCTCTGGCAGTCCTCACTCCAGATAAACTTAACTCCTTTACGTGTCACCGAGTGAGGGGTGTGGAAAGCTTCGCAAAGCCTTCCACAAACCGACGATAATAACCAGCTAAACCCATGAAGCTGCGCACCTCTGATACAGTCGTCGGTCGGGGCCAATCACGAACTGCCTCAATCTTCGCCGGGTCTACAGCCACACCAGCGGCGGAAATCACATGGCCCAAGAAGCTACCTCCCGAAGCCAAAACTCGCACTTTGCCAGCTTGGCATACAACTTCTTCTCTCATAGAAGTTGTAGCACAGTCCTCAAGTGTTCCTCATGCTCGGCCTCGCTCCGGGAGTAAACAAGGATATCATCAATGAACACCACCACAAAAGGATCCAGAAAGGGCCGAAATATCCTATTCATCAAGTCCATAAAGGCGGCAGGGGCATTAGTCAATCCAAACGGCATAACTGTAAACTCATAATGCCCATACCGTGATCTGAAAGCAGTCTTAGGAATATCCTCGGCCCTTCACCTTCAGTTGGTGGTAACCAGACTGTAGATCGATCTTAGAGAAGACACAAGACCCTGCAGCTGATCAAAGAGATCGTCGATGCGCGGCAAAGGGTACTTGTTCTTGATGGTCACTTTATTCAATTCCTATAGTCCACACACAGCCGAAGTGACCCATCCTTCTTCTTCTTCACGAATAGCACCGGCGCTCCCCAAGGCGACCACTTGGTCTAATAAAGCCCTTATCCATCAAATCTTGCAGCTGTGCTTTAAGCTCTCGCAGCTCAGCCGGTGCCATCCGGTAAGGAGCCTTAGAGATTGGCGCAGTTCCTGGAACTACGTCAATCACAAACTCAATCTCTCTGTCTGGCGGCATACTAGTCAGCTCAGGTGGAAAAACATCCGGAAACTCGCGGGCAATAGGAATATCCCCGAGTCCCGGTGCCGCCGTAGGCCCCTCAACAACACTAGCCAAAAAGGCTACACATCCTCGATGAATCATCCGCCTCGCTCGGGAAGTCGAAACCATAGAGGCAAAGAAAAGCGCTCTGACATCCCCGATATACAAACATCTCCTGGCCTGGCTCTCTAAAAGTGACAGTCCTCGCGGCACAATCAATAGTCGCGAAATACTGAGCCAGCCAGGTCCATCCCGAGAACCACATCAAGTCCCTCAGCTGTCTCAAGACCAACAGTCTGCTGGCATAATCCAGGACTCGATCTGCATCGGGCAGGACCAACAGCACTCATCCACGTGCAAAGTGTGCTCGGGAATCTGAACTCTTGTGCAGGTGGCAAAGTCCTACCTCTAACTCATGTAACGGTGCAAATGATCTACTAATGAAAGAATGAGATGCTCCAGTATCAAATAAAGTACGAGTCCTAATGCCAGAGAGTAAGGTGATACCTGCCACCACATGATCTGCTGCTGAAGAGTCCTCTACCTGCGCGGCATACACTCGCCCACTCTAAGCTGGAGGGCGATAATCTATGGGATGGGAAGAAGATGGCCTGCTCGCTGGAGCATATGGCCGCTGAGCCGTCGACCGCTGTTGCGATGATGCTGGGGCAGATGCTGAAGAAGGGGCGACTGAGGTCGAAAAGGGGCACGAAGCTCGAAGGTGCCCTGGCTGTCCACATCCGTAAGCAGCGACCCCACCGCTGGTCGCAGGTGCTGGGAAAGTGCGGACCTCCACAGAAGATACAACTGCTGGGAGCCTGTGACTGTCGGGACTGCTGATGCTGAGACTGCCGCTGGCGCTGTGGCTGACCCGCTGAGACCCGCGCTGCGACGACTTCGATCTCTACTGTGCTGCTGCTTGCTGCTGCGGCTGCGGGGGACTCTGGGATCCACCAGGCCCCTCGCCGCTCGAACGCCCCACGACCAGGGAAATGAGGGTGGTGGCGGTCGGGGCGGCCTCCAAATACTGGCCTGTCCCCCCTATCCTGGGCTGATCGCTTTCTGTCGGAGCTCTGAGCGACCATCCTCCACGTCTGGCAACCACGTGGCCTCCCCTCTCCACCACTGCGCCTGCTCGCTGCCTCCTCCAAGGTATGTGCCTCTGGGCATGCACTAAAGTATAGATCTCTGGGCCGCAGCTGTAAGGTACCAGATCTATGGTATATAAATAACTATAAATAAAAATGGTAAGAATACTATTTTTATGAAGTTAGAGAAGTGTGGATGA
>JAQNDB010003924.1:0-26528 GCA_029204045.2 Tillandsia leiboldiana
ATTTAGATCCTTATTACAATATAAACCAACAATCTGTGGATGATCGAAAAAGTACGAGTGGTGCATGTTTTTATCTTGGCCATTGCCTTGTTGCATGGCATAGTAAAAAGCAAAACTGCAATGCACTCTCGACTGCCGAAGCGGAATACATCTCAGCGGTAGTTGTTCAACTCAACTCATTTGGATGAAAAGCGTGTTGAGCGACTTCCGGATTTCAGCAACTTCGGTAACAGTTTTTATGTGACAACACAAGTGCTATAAACATTCCAAAAACCCTGTGTTGCACTCTAGAACAAAACACATTGAACTTAGATATCATTTTCTTAGAGAGCTAGTTGAATCAAATATTCTTCAAATTTCCTACATTTCAACTGAAGATCATTAGCTGACTTTTTAACAAAACCTTTGGATCAAAAACGTTTTATTCATTTGCGTAAAGCAATTGGAATGCTTTCCTTGAATAACCTCTTTTTGAAACTTTTGTTTAGGTTAGGTTTTGTTTTTGTGTTTTTGTTCATTATCTATGCTTAGACTAGAACATTAATTGAGCATTAGTTTTATTGACTTTAACTGCATCCTTTTATATTTAGAAATCTATTATGCTTTGATATCATAATATTTCATTTGATGCAATGATCATTTATGTCAATTAACTCATCTTTGTTTTGATCAAAGTCATTTCTCTCTCATGATCTCTTGGTATAGTTATTATCTTATTTGACTGTTTAGTCGAGTATGAAATCGAGATCAATTTTTGGTTGAATACTTTATATCTTAAATAATTGATAGCCAATTGAGGGGGAGTCAAAGAAAAAGTGTTAAGCTCAAAAGATGTGGAAAGAGTTACATCCCAATGAGGAGTGTGAAAACTACCACCACATGGAGAAAGAGCTACCACCTCGTCGTCCGAGTACTGGTGCAGCTACCACATGTATACCAAGCAAGGTTCTTCAATTTGATTAATAAAATGCATGTTGAAATACTTGACTCTGTCAAAATTTCAAGGTTGGTATAAGGTGGGAATTTAATGAAAGATGCTCAAAGAGCCACTCTCTTCAATAAATTGACTAGATATATTATCTAACTTATCTGGGATTTCAGACATCTATTGATCTTTGTATTTCATTTTCTTTACCGAATTGATGATTTGATAAAGGCATTACTCATAAGATCAAGTTAGATGTAATTGAAGTTGTTCAACTTTAAGGGATTTAATTTTTATAAATTTTCGTTTCATTTGTTGGATGTTATTGATAGATTTGGCATAATCTATTTCTTGTTGTATGAAACGATGATTTTCGTTTAAAGTTGATACACAAAAAGTGCTTACAATCTTTTTCTCGTTTTTCTAGATTTCTCTGAAATTTTCTAAAGAAAAAGTTGGAGCCGATCCGGATTGGACATGCCGATCCGGATCCCGAACGCAGATTTTCTCTGCAGGTAGCCGATCCGGATCGTAATCACGAACTGATCCGGATCGCGGCTTGGGTTTTATATAGAACAAAAGGTTTTTGTTTTCTTTTACTTCAATCTTTTGTTCAAAAGTTTCCAGAGCTTCTCTCTCTAGAATTCATCCATCTTGGAAGCTTTCAAACTCAAGTTCTTCGATTCCAAGTAAGTTTTATTGATCAAATCTCAGTATTTCACAGTTTTTCATATTTTTTCCTCAAAAAACGTGATGAATTCTGTATCGATTTCGTTTTTGGATGGTTTTTGATCAAATTTCTTTTGAAATAAGAACTCTGGGTAGATTAGTTTTGATTATATGCTAGGTATTCTCAGATAAACGGATTTTTGGGCTTCGATTTCAAAAATTTCGGGTTTAGGGCCATATAATGAGAACTTTCCAAAATCATGCGATTGATCTATTTTTAAAATTCATTTTGCAAAACTATTTGATTTCTTAGTCCTCTCTACACGATAATGATTGTTTGGATACAATTTTCAAATTTTAAAAATTAAACAATTTTTTCGTGTTCTTGAGGTTGTTTGCTCACAGGATTCTTTTCACAAGAAACCATAGCAATGGTGATCACCTGGATCATTTTTCTTCTGGCTGCTATGGTACATACGAGAGACACTGTCAAGCCCAAGAGGGCTAAGAAAGCAAAGAAAACTAAAGATGATTCCGATACAGAATCTGAAACGGAATCAATTGATTGGGATGAGCTTCAAGTTGAAGCAACAGCACCCACTGCTTCGAAAGGAAAAGCGCCTGCGGAAACATCAAAGGCTCCGCCTACTGCTGCTGAAAAAGGAAAAGCTCCAATGGAAGAAACTCTCTTGAAAACAAAAAGAAAAAGTGTTGCTCGCAAAAGAGGGAGTGCTCGAGGAATTTCCATTGAGCAACCAGTTGATAGCCAACCACCTCCACAAGACTTATCAGCTCTGCTAGGATAAAGGACTTTGAGAACAGGGAATGCATTGGCGAAAGGCATGTTAATGTCAAAGCCTTGAAGGACGATCTCCGCCATTTGGGACTCTGTATGACCAGACAGGTCTTGCTCCCATTTGCGATTTCCCCGAGACCACTGGGTATGTCTTCACTGTGAGGTCCCGGAATCCCCCGCGCAGGGTTGCTGGTTGTTGGGCAGCTTTCGGTCGCCGTTGGGGGTGTTGGTGCGCTTGTTGGGGGCCCAGAAATGGATTTGTGATGCAATTTGGGATTTGCTTGCATCACTGGAGGCCTGTGTGGGTTGCGCGCATTTTGGACACAAGTGGTGGACTTCGGGCTTAAATTGAGACCCCGTGGGATGTTGGAGGACCCGTCGGGTGTTTAGAAGTGATTTCGCGCGATTCAGATGTCAAAATTAGACTCCGGGTGAAGTCCGGATAAAGTTTACCTCTCCGGTCGCCTTCGGGAATTTTAGAGTTGGAATTGGGCAAATCGGACTTTCAAAATGGACCCGGCGCGAAAATCGGATCGAGTGGGCATTCGGCAAATTTTCGGGTGAGAATTTGGAGAAATGGACATCGTTTTGGATTCAGCGCGCGAAATCGCTAAGAATGGACTATTTACTTGTTTGTTTTGGAGCCCGGATATTTTACCACGTTTTCGAGGCGGCGCGGCACGTTTCCCTAGGCGAGGCGACAGCGCGGATCCCGAGGCGGCTCAAGGCGCGCAGCTGGCGCGCGTTGGGAACGCGCGCCTGCGCGTGTCAGCGCAGGGGCCGCCACGTGGCGGCCCCCCGTTGGCGCCCGCGCGGGAGCACGTGGGCGCGCCCGTGTCACGCGCCCGTGTCCCGCGCCTGCGGGCGGCAGCGTGTCACGCGCCCGTGTGGCGCGTGAGCTGCGCGCCCGCGTGGCGTGCGGGGATACGCCACGTGGCCGCACGCCTCCTTGCCTGGGCCTGGTGCACCCGGGCGGGTGCGGTGGACCGGCCGGTGCACCGTGGACCGGTGCACCGTGGACCCGTCTCTCTCTCCCTTTCTCTTCTTCTTCTCCTTCTTCCTCCCCGCAAGCGACCTCTTTTCCTTCTTCGTTTTCTTCTCCAACCGAGCGACGGGGAGAGTGAGGGAGGAGAGTGTGGGAGATGGCGTTTCGCGTCGCGGGCCTCGTGGAGCGCGTGAGGCTTCCGATGGGGGCGTTGCGGCGGCGGCGGCGGCGCAGTCGGGTAGGGTCCCGTGTGTTGGTTTTACTGTATTTTTGTACAGTTTTGGGGCGATCTTTTAGACTGTAACTGACCTTCTTGCTCCTTTCTGTGTTGGGCACCGTGTACCGTTTGCGTGCGGACTCCGGCACCGTGCTCCGTTTTGCGTGCGGACTCCGGCACCGTGCACCGTTTTGCGTGCGGACTCCGGCACCGTGCACCGTTTTGCGTGCGGACTACATTTCGCGTGCGGATCCTGGCACCGTGCACCGTTTTGCGTGCGGACTCCGGCACCGTGCACCGTTTTGCGTGCGGACTCCGTTTTGCGTGCGGATTCCGGCACCGTGCACCGTTTTGCGTGCGGACTCCGGCGCCGTGCACCGTTTCTCGTGCAGACTCCGTTTTTGGTGCGGACTCTGGCAGCGTGCTCCGTTTTGCGTGCGGACTCCGGCGGCGTGCTCCGTTTTGCGTGCGGACTCCGACGGCGTGCCCCGTTTTGCGTGCGGATCGCGTGGAGGCCAATTGCAAGTGTCTACGAGCAATTGGTGGCAAATCGAGGTGGGTGGCCTTATCTCCATGTTTTATGGAATGTACATTAATTCTATTGATGTAGGACTATGCATGATAGTTTATTTCCTTGTGTAGCATGCTAGATTGTTGGAATGGCTACCCCTTTATTATCTGTTAATGTAGTTATCTTGGAACTTGACCTAGCACCCCCGTCATATGTTGTATGTGTAACCAGACTAGTAGAAAACCCTCACTTGGGCTAGGGTTATTTATGCTTAGACATCCACACTGTTCCTTCATCCCTGACATAGTGTTTTCCTCGCCCGGGTAGTGGGCCGAGAGGTCGGGACTTGCTTTTAGTGTGGGATGCTTTTACACTCTTGCCTGGGAGCAGAGTGGAGTCTGGTAGTTGTACTGGGTTGCTTATCTGTGCCGGGAGCCGTTTAGGTAAACGGTAGTCCCGGGAGGTCTTGTTTCCCTGTTGTGCCGTCGTGGAGGGAGCCGACGCGCAGACGGCAGTCCCGGGCCGTCGAGTATCTTCCGGTCCGTCTTGTTGGGAACCGTTGGGGTTGGCGGTGGTCCCAGGTCGTTGAGTGTTGTCCGACTTGTTTTGTTACCCTGAGTTATGGGTCGTTCCTGGCTGTGGAGTATCTCCAGCCAGTGAGCCTTGTGCTGCGAGCCGTTGGAGAGGCTAGTGTCACGTGTTTCGAGTTAGCCGAGCTGCTGAGTCGTCGAGAGTGCTCCGACTGTTGTGCGAGGTATTTGGGGATCTTGAGTCCTACCGTTCTGAGAGTGAGCGTGGTTTTTGACTAGCCTGCATATGCCAATGTTTGATACTCTATGCCGCGCCGTTCTACTCAGTGGGAGTCGCGTCCTGAGATGCCGCTGCGGATACGATGGTTGGCCTGTTGAGGCAGTTTTCCGCAGTTGAGGCAACGATGGCCTGTTGAGGCAGTTTTGCGCGAGGGATGAGTTAGTAGGACAGGACGCCCCACGTAAATCCCGTCCTCATGTGGATGTGTGGTAGTGGGCAGGAGCGTTCCTAGTCGACGGGCGCAGGCTTGACTGGACCTTTGAGGTAGTCAGTTCGTTTGGGTCGATTGAGCACCTTGGGTGCGAGTGGTCTCATTTGCTTTCATCTGTTCCACTTTTTGGAGTATCTAGATAGAGGCATGGTAGCTGTAGAGTAGCTCCAGCTTTTCTTGTTCAGATTTCGTTGCATTGTTATCTTTGGCCTCTAGTAGACTTGGTGGGCAGACCGTTGGGCTTGTTGACGGCACCCACTGAGAACTACTGTGGGAAGTAGTTCTCACACCCGTCATGGTGTCTTTTTTCCCCAGGAATTTCTTCTCCTGTTCCTGTTGCTCCAGTTGCTGATCCTTCTGACCGAGGCGAGGGAGTCGCGAGCTAATTCCCTACCCGTCGTTGGAGTGTAGCGGTACCCCTTCGGAGGAGAGCTTCAGTAGATTAGTTACTTTATTTTACAGTTTGAGAGACTGATGTAGTGAGGATATTTTTGTAGTGAGAGCTTGTACACTGATGTACATTATTGGAGATATCTCCCTTTTGAGTTCTGTATCAGAGGATTTTGTATATGATAGTATTTGGGGAGATGGATATTGTATTATTTTCAGTTGTACAGTGTTTGGACTTCAGTTTTAGTAGTCTACTTTCAGCTCTGATATCTGTATACTGTAGTTGCTTTCTTTCTGCAGGTTAGACGCTTCGTCTGTACGGCAGTTTCCGTACAGATGGCGGATCTGTTGGCGAGCCCGGGTGGCAGTTTCCACCCCGGGGCGTGACAGATTAGAGTGGTATCAGAGCCTAGGTTGTAGGTCGTGGTGGACTTAGAAACCCTAGGCTTGTGGTTGGATATTAGGATGACTACGTGAGAGTCGTGACTTTTAGCGAGAGTCCTGATTGAGTTTTTACCTCTCCCAAGAGGCGGGATGAGAGTTTGGCATGTTTATTCTCCTAATCGATTATGTTGGTTGCAGACAATATAATGCTATGGAATGGATGACATGTCTTAGACTTTCGCTGGATTGGGTCGTATGCTTGTTGTGTCCTGACATTTGTTGTTTTGCAGTGGGTTGCGATACCCCTGAGACATCGTGTTATGAAAAGGACACACCCCGCCCTGGCTGAGTTACCAGGAGGGTATTTTCCCTGGCTGAGTTACCAGGAGGGCATTTTCCCTGGCTGAGGCACCAGGAGGGCATTTTCCCTGGCTGAGTTACCAGGAGGGCATTTTCCCTGGCTGAGTTACCAGGAGGGCATTTTCCCTGGCTGAGGCACTAGGAGGGCATTTTCCCTGGCTGAGTTACCAGGAGAGCGTTTTCCCTGGCTGAGTTACCAGGAGGGCATTTTCCCTGGCTGAGTTACCAGGAGGGTATTTTCCCTGGCTGAGTCACCAGGAGGGCATTTTCCCTGGCTGAGTTACCAGGAGGGCATTTTCCCTGGCTGAGGCACCAGGAGGGCATTTTCCCTGGCTGAGTTACCAGGAGAGCGTTTTCCCTGGCTGAGTTATCAGGAGGGCATTTTCCCTGGCTGAGTTACCAGGAGGGTATTTTCCCTGGCTGAGTCACCAGGAGGGCATTTTCCCTGGCTGAGTTACCAGGAGGGGCGTTTTCCCTGGCTGAGTCACCAGGTGGGCATTTTCCCTGGCTGAGTTACCAGGAGGGTATTTTTCCTGGCTGAGTTACCAGGAGGGCGTTTTCCCTGGCTGAGTCATCAGGTGGGCATTTTCCCTGGCTGAGTTACCAGGAGGGTATTTTTCCTGGCTGAGTTACCAGGAGGGCATTCTCCCTGGCTGAGTTGCCAGGAGGGCATTTTTCCTGGCTGAGTTACCAGGAGGGTGTTTTTTCCCTGGCTGAGTTACCAGAAAGGCATTCTCCCTGGCTGAGTTGCCAGGAGGGCGTTTTTCCCTGGCTGAGTTGCCAGGAGCGCGTTTTTTTTTCCCTGGCTGAGTTACCAGGAGGGCGTTTTCCCTGGCCGAGTTACCAGATGGATAATTATCACTGGCCGAGTTACCAGATGGATAATTTTCGCTGGCCGAGTTACCAGATGGATAATTATCGCTGGCCGAGTTACCAGATGGATAATTATCGCTGGCCGAGTTACCAGATGGATAATTATCGCTGGCCGAGTTACCAGATGGATAATTATCGCTGGCCGAGTTACCAGATGGATAATTATCGCTGGCCGAGTTACCAGATGGATAATTATCGCTGGCCGAGTTACCAGATGGATAATTATCGCTGGCCGAGTTACCAGATGGATAATTATCGCTGGCCGAGTTACCAGATGGATAATTATCGCTGGCCGAGTTACCAGATGGATAATTATCGCTGGCCGAGTTACCAGATGGATAATTATCGCTGGCCGAGTTACCAGATGGATAATTATCGCTGGCCGAGTTACCAGATGGATAATTATCGCTGGCCGAGTTACCAGATGGATAATTATCACTGGCCGAGTTACCAGATGGATAATTATCGCTGGCCGAGGTACCAGATGGATAATTATCGCTGGCCGAGGTACCAGATGGATAATTATCACTGGCCGAGCTACCAGATGGATAATTATCACTGGCCGAGTTACCAGATGGATAATTATCACTGGCCGAGTTACCAGATGGATAATTATCACTGGCCGAGTTACCAGATGGATAATTATCGCTGGCCGAGTTACCAGATGGATAATTATCACTGGCTGAGTTACCAGATGGATACTTTCCACTGGCCGAGCAACCAGATGGATGCATTGCCCCTGGCCGAGTTACCAGGTGGGCACATGCCCTGGCCGAGCTACCAGGAGGACATTTTTCCCTGGCCGAATTACCAGGAGGATACTTTCCACTGGCCGAGCAACCAGATGGATGCATTGCCCCTGGCCGAGTTACCAGGTGGGCACATGCCCTGGCCGAGTTACCAGGAGGACATTTTTCCCTGGCCGAATTACCAGGAGGATACTTTCCACTGGCCGAGCTACCAGAGACGATGCCGCCCAGTGAGGGGCGATGCCGCCCAGTGAGTGGCGATGCCGCCCAATGAGTGGCGATGCCGCCTAGTGAGTGGCGAAGGTTTGGCCTGTTGAGGCGATTTTCACCTCCGGCCGAGTTACCAGGTGGTTATTTTAGTGAGATGAGATGATCTGACAGGACGCCGAGATTTTATGGCGTCGAGTTCGTCCTGATGGACTACCGGGAGCGTCTCCAGCCGCGAGTTGCTTGTTGACATAGCTGTGAGAGTGCTAGGGCATTTGCATTGATGTATGGGCTAGAGATAGTACCCTTAGCTTGTGCTCGTGAGGTTCAGATACCTGATCACGTGTTGCACATAGATGGGAGTTATTGGTCCTGCCCAGTGCAGTTGGGGCCCTGGTTTTTGCCTGTTGATCTTTTGGCCCTTCCTCAGCTCCGGGTTTTCGAGGTAGTATTGGGTATAGGGCTGTGAAGATCTGAGGCCTTGATGCTTGAGTATACCACGCCGTTGATACACGGTGGTGATGCCACGCCGTTGATACACGGCAGTGATGCCACAACGTGGATACACGGTGGTGATGCCACACCGTTGATACACGGTGGTGATGCCACGCCGTTGGCGCACGGCAGTGAGGCCACGCCGTTGGTACACGGCAGTAATGCCACGCCGTGGGTGCACGGCAGTGATGCCACGTTGTAGGTACACAACGGTGAGAGTCTTTTGGATGTTTCGGACTTTTGACCGCGAGTTGGGCATCAGCTTTATGATCGCCTTGTGAGCCAGTTTTCAGCCCCGTTCACCGACGGTTTGGTCCCCGTCAGGGTGTTCTTTAGGAGTTGAGGGATCGACTTCGACCCGTGGGGTCCGTTGGGGTTATGATAGCATGTTGAGCGACCAACTGTGGCACGAGATTGTGTCTCTTGAGGATCCCTTTTGAGGGTAGCCGGCAGTTGAGTAGTCCACTCGGGTGGTTTTGGATCGGGAAGTGACCGAGTGAAGACCCCAACTTATTGGATTTCCCTTCCTTATTGGACGAGTCCGCGGGTATGCTTCGGGTCGTCTTGTTGAGGGTACCACCATGTTGTGGTTTGGTGCGTATTACACTTGTGGTTATTTTAGTTTTCCCCCAGCCTTTTGTGGAGCCCTTGGTATTTCACGTCTCAGCTCAGTAGTGATGTGATTTTTTTTCCTCGCCCGTGATTTACTTGCCCCTTTGAGATCTGTGATTACTGGAGTACGAGGGACGCCCGTTGCAATTTCTGGCTCGAGAGATGAGAGAATTGCACATCGGGTAATACCGTACTTGTTGTTGTTGTTGCGGAGTAATCACGAGGAGCGAGTGGGGGAGCTGGAGGCGTATTGTTAGATACCTAGCTGTGGTATTCTTGACTCCTGATGGGCTTGATCTAGTTTCGAGGACGAAACTTTCTTTTAGTGGGGGAGGATGTGAGGTCCCGGAATCCCCCGCGCAGGGTTGCTGGTTGTTGGGCAGCTTTCGGTCGCCGTTGAGGGTGTTGGTGCGCGTGTTGGGGGCCCAGAAATGGATTTGTGATGCAATTTGGGATTTGCTTGCATCACTGGAGGCCTGTGTGGGTTGCGCGCATTTTGGACACAAGTGGTGGACTTCGGGCTTAAATTGAGACCCCGTGGGATGTTGGAGGACCCGTCGGGTGTTTAGAAGTGATTTCGCGCGATTCAGATGTCAAAATTAGACTCCGGGTGAAGTCCGGATAAAAGTTTACCTCTCCGGTCGCCTTCGGGAATTTTTAGAGTTGGAATTGGGCAAATCGGACTTTCAAAATGGACCCGGCGCGAAAATCGGATCGAGTGGGCATTCGGCAAATTTTCGGGTGAGAATTTGGAGAAATGGACATCGTTTTTGGATTCAGCGCGCGAAATTGCTAAGAATGGACTATTTACTTGTTTGTTTTGGAGCCCGGATATTTTACACGTTTTTCGAGGCGGCGCGGCACGTTTCCCTAGGCGAGGCGACAGCGCGGATCCCGAGGCGGCTCAAGGCGCGCAGCTGGCGCGCGTTGGGAACGCGCGCCTGCGCGTGTCAGCGCAGGGGCCGCCACGTGGCGGCCCCCCGTTGGCGCCCGCGCGGGAGCACGTGGGCGCGCCCGTGTCACGCGCCCGTGTCCCGCGCCTGCGGGCGGCAGCGTGTCACGCGCCCGTGTGGCGCGTGAGCTGCGCGCCCGCGTGGCGTGCGGGGATACGGCCACGTGGCCGCGCGCCTCCTTGCCTGGGCCTGGTGCACCCGGGCGGGTGCGGTGGACCGGCCGGTGCACCGTGGACCGGTGCACCGTGGACCCGTCTCTCTCTCCCTTTCTCTTCTTCTTCTCCTTCTTCCTCCCCGCAAGCGACCTCTTTTCCTTCTTCGTTTTCTTCTCCAACCGAGCGACGGGGAGAGTGAGGGAGGAGAGTGTGGGAGATGGCGTTTCGCGTCGCGGGCCTCGTGGAGCGCGCGAGGCTTCCGATGGGGGCGTTGCGGCGGCGGCGGCGCAGTCGGGTAGGTCCCGTGTGTTGGTTTTACTGTATTTTTGTACAGTTTTGGGGCGATCTTTTAGACTGTAACTGACCTTCTTGCTCCTTTCTGTGTTGGGCACCGTGTACCGTTTTGCGTGCGGACTCCGGCACCGTGCTCCGTTTTGCGTGCGGACTCCGTTTTGCGTGCGGACTAGGGCACCGTGCACCGTTTTGCATGCGGACTCCGGCACCGTGCACCGTTTTGCGTGCGGACTCCGTTTCGCGTGCGGATCCTGGCACCGTGCACCGTTTTGCGTGCGGACTCCGGCACCGTGCACCGTTTTGCGTGCGGACTCCGTTTTGCGTGCGGATTCCGGCACCGTGCACCATTTTGCGTGCGGACTCCGGCGCCGTGCACCGTTTCTCGTGCAGACTCCGTTTTTGGTGCGGACTCCGGCAGCGTGCTCCGTTTTGCGTGCGGACTCCGGCGGCGTGCTCCGTTTTGCGTGCGGACTCCGACGGCGTGCCCCGTTTTGCGTGCGGATCCCGTGGAGGCCAATTGCAAGTGTCTACGAGCAATTGGTGGCAAATCGAGGTGGGTGGCCTTATCTCCATGTTTTATGGAATGTACATTAATTCTATTGATGTAGGACTATGCATGATAGTTTATTTCCTTGTGTAGCATGCTAGATTGTTGGAATGGCTATCCCTTTATTATCTGTTAATGTAGTTATCTTGGAACTTGACCTAGCACCCCCGTCATATGTTGTATGTGTAACCAGACTAGTAGAAAACCCTCACTTGGGCTAGGGTTATTTATGCTTAGACATCCACACTGTTCCTTCATCCCTGACATAGTGTTTTCTCGCCCGGGTAGTGGGCCGAGAGGTCGGGACTTGCTTTTAGTGTGGGATGCTTTTACACTCTTGCCTGGGAGCAGAGTGGAGTCTGGTAGTTGTACTGGGTTGCTTATCTGTGCCGGGAGCCGTTTGGGTAAACGGTAGTCCCGGGAGGTCTTGTTTCCCTGTTGTGCCGTCGTGGAGGGAGCCGACGCGCAGACGGCAGTCCCGGGCCGTCGAGTATCTTCCGGTCCGTCTTGTTGGGAACCGTTGGGGTTGGCGGTGGTCCCAGGTCGTTGAGTGTTGTCCGACCTGTTTTGTTACCCTGAGTTATGGGTCGTTCCTGGCTGTGGAGTATCTCCAGCCAGTGAGCCTTGTGCTGCGAGCCGTTGGAGAGGCTAGTGTCACGTGTTTCGAGTTAGCCGAGCTGCTGAGTCGTCGAGAGTGCTCCGACTGTTGTGCGAGGTATTTGGGGATCTTGAGTCCTACCGTTCTGAGAGTGAGCGTGGTTTTTGACTAGCCTGCATATGCCAATGTTTGATACTCTATGCCGCGCCGTTCTACTCAGTGGGAGTCGCGTCCTGAGATGCCGCTGCGGATACGATGGTTGGCCTGTTGAGGCAGTTTTCCGCAGTTGAGGCAACGATGGGCCTGTTGAGGCAGTTTTGCGCGAGGGATGAGTTAGTAGGACAGGACGCCCCACGTAAATCCCGTCCTCATGTGGATGTGTGGTAGTGGGCAGGAGCGTTCCTAGTCGACGGGCGCAGGCTTGACTGGACCTTTGAGGTAGTCAGTTCGTTTGGGTCGATTGAGCACCTTGGGTGCGAGTGGTCTCATTTGCTTTCATCTGTTCCACTTTTTGGAGTATCTAGATAGAGGCATGGTAGCTGTAGAGTAGCTCCAGCTTTTCTTGTTCAGATTTCGTTGCATTGTTATCTTTGGCCTCTAGTAGACTTGGTGGGCAGACCGTTGGGCTTGTTGACGGCACCCACTGAGAACTACTGTGGGAAGTAGTTCTCACACCCGTCATGGTGTCTTTTTTCCCCAGGAATTTCTTCTCCTGTTCCTGTTGCTCCAGTTGCTGATCCTTCTGACCGAGGCGAGGGAGTCGCGAGCTAGTTCCCTACCCGTCGTTGGAGTGTAGCGGTACCCCTTCGGAGGAGAGCTTCAGTAGATTAGTTACTTTATTTTACAGTTTGAGAGACTGATGTAGTGAGGATATTTTTGTAGTGAGAGCTTGTACACTGATGTACATTATTGGAGATATCTCCCTTTTGAGTTCTGTATCAGAGGATTTTGTATATGATAGTATTTGGGGAGATGGATATTGTATTATTTTCAGTTGTACAGTGTTTGGACTTCAGTTTTAGTAGTCTACTTTCAGCTCTGATATCTGTATACTGTAGTTGCTTTCTTTCTGCAGGTTAGACGCTTCGTCTGTACGGCAGTTTCCGTACAGATGGCGGATCTGTTGGCGAGCCCGGGTGGCAGTTTCCACCCCGGGGCGTGACATTCACTCAGTGAGGATGTTCTATCAAAATGCTTGCTATCTAGTTGATCAGGAGAGCGGACGTCGAGACTTTCAAACATTGGTCAAGAATGTTAAGATTAAAGTAACCCCTCAACTGATTGGAGAGGTATTAGGAATGACGGCCAGAGCTGATGGGGCTCATTATCTGAAGAATCAAATTTTCAACACCAACTCCTGGAGAGTGGTAGTTGATGGAATCTGTCTTCCAGATACTCGGTCGACCGGAAACTCCGTTTTCTCAAAAGAACTTCGACCAGAGTTTCGCTTTTTGAACTTCATTATCTGCTATAACGTCCTTCCAAATATGAATACAAAGGTTCTTCGGTGGGATAGGATGTTGTTCCTCTATCTTCTTGGAAACCCCACAGCAGCAATGGGAGCAAACTTAAACATTCCTTACGTCATCTGGGCGAGGATGGCACGCTATGTGGAACATGCTCACCCTTCAGAGAGACTACCTTATCCAATGATCATCATGCGCATTCTTCGCAAATTTAAAGCTGACACAAGTGCGAGTTCCTACATGCACAGTCTAGGAACGATCAATGAAACAACAATTGTAAAGTCTCTCTCGACATAGCAAGACGAGCCCATATTACCTCCTCACCGACAACGAGCACAACAACAACAAGCAACAACCTCTGCACCGGCAGCAACCCCTCCAGTCCAACCAGCACATGCAGCACAACGAGCACCTCCATCAACTTCTGATGATGATGCATCAGTTACCTCAATCTATAAAGAACAGCAAAGGCTCTCCAACGAGCAAGAACGTATATCAAATGAACTTATTGAGGTAAAGGAAGAAATAAAGAAGGTCAATAAGAAGCAGTCATCCATGAACAAAAGGTTAAAGAAAATCTTCCAAATACTCGGCTGCATCAGTTCAGATGAATCTGACTAATTCTTATCGATTTTTTAATCTTTTCTTTTGTGCAGGTTTTAAGATTTTAGTTTTTCGTTTTAGTTCTCACACTTTTGGTACTTGAACTGTTAACTATTCTCTCCATTTTGGTATTTTTTGGCTAACTTTTGTGACAAAAAGGGGGAGAGAGAAGTATAAACAATGATACAATGTTTGTGAGAAACTTGAAACTATAAAGGTCAACTTGAAAGAGGTAAGTATAACCTCAACTTGAAAGGTAAGTATAACTTCAACTTTTGGTTTTGTATTTGGTTTGAATGCATGCCTCGACTAACTATTCGACTAACTTTTTGGGCATGTAATATAACTAACAAGTTGATGTTCACTAACATGACATTTGGATTTTGATTGCATAGAAGATATGTTGGTTTTTAACTATGATCAAATTACATATCTGAATGTATAAATGTCATGGTAAGTATAAATGAGTATAAACTTCATCTCTGTATGTGGTTTTTGAATGATATAAAATTCTTGAGGTATCTAACGATTTCTTTTGTCAAGAATGATTTCTTTTGCAGAGAGTACAGATGTCTAAGTCTAGAGTCTGTTTTAGGAGTTTAACTCATGTATTTTATTTTGGATCTCCATTGTAAATTTTTGTTGTATGGTGATAGCAACAAAAATATCTTTTTGAATTTTCTTGAGTGGATCTATGTTTTGTCACGAAACCGCCAAAGGGGGAGATTGTTACGGAATTTAATTTGGCGTATTTCGTGAATTCGGTTAAGTCTTGAAGATTGAAGGTAAAGAAGGTTGGATCATATAACTCAATCTCAAGAAAGAAGAATTCAAAAGGATCAGGTATGTTTAACTTAATATCTTTGGTGATCCGAATACTTCTTATAGTGTAGAAACACTTGGATGAATTTTTAATTGCATAAATATCAAAAACTGGACATGGGACATGTTCAGGATCCGGATCAGACTTTTCAATCCGGATCCCGAAGGTTGTTCGTTCATACACCAGTTCAATCCGGATCGTAGCTTCCTTTGATCCGGATCACGAACACTGGGTTTACTATTTTATTTGAACGATCCGGATCAGGCTTTTCAATCCGGATCCCGAACGTTGATGTTTGGTGAACTGTATGAACGATCCGGATCAGGCACTTCGATCCGGATCCCGAACCTTGGTTTTTCTGGAAACTGTTTTTCTCGCTATTGCAATCCGGATCGCCGAACTCCGATCCGGATCGTCGTCATGTAAAATTCCACAAAAGGATAGTTTTTTATTCTTATCTTTTTCCAAGGGTTTCTAACCTATAAATAGACCCTATGATTCTTTTTTCTAGGGCAAGCCGCTAATCCAAAAAGCCGTCATCTTATATACGGCCTAAGATCCACATATAGAGAAGAAAGGAAATCAAGAGATTTAATCTTATGTTTCTTCATCTATATTGATTGATTTGATTCTAGGTTTTCAGACTCACATTTTGAGTAGAATCAAATCAATGAATACTTAGATGGTATTTCCGATCTATTTCTAATCTAAGTATTCGGCGGATCATCACCACCCAAAAAAAACAACGATTTTCCCAAAATCGGTGCGTGGACTCGCGTGGCCTTGTGGATTCAAGGTGCTACCGCTCTCGTGGATTCGGAGCGAGGTACGTTCGTGGATTCGAAGCGTGCTACTGGGTGAAGACCGTGGATTCGGTCGGACGTCGTGGATTCGGCGTTGGACGCAGATCGTGGATTCGAGAAGCGTCGTGGAGCGAGCGGAGAAGATCAACTAGGAGCGTATGGAAAAGGTTGAGTCGTCTGTGAGTACGGTATATCACCTTATACGTGTTTAATTCTAGTGGATTTCACCGTGTTATCGGTCCCGTGGTTTTTTACTCCGGTTTGGAGTTTTCCACGTAAAAATCTCTGCGTGTTATATATTTTTTCCGCATTAGGTTTTATATCGCAAAGATTTTTGACTGTTTATTGTTTACACCTATTCACCCCCCTCTACGTGTTTTTTCCCCTATTTAGATCCAATTATTCATAACCCAACACGGTCTACCCCGGCGCGTGCCCAGACCCGCCGCATATACAGATTTACTCGAAAAACGGGCAGTGTCTCCTCTGTATATGCACGGCGTCGCGGTTAATACAACAGTTGAACACAGCATTCATTCAATCACAACAGTTCGGGAACATAACTTTAAAATGCACCAAGGGAAAAATGCTCAAGGCCGGTCAAGTTGAAAGGATAAACTCACGGTTTTGAAAGCAGGTCCACGCGACCCAGGGTTTTGCAAACAGTTTAAAAAAGCCATAAATCCACAGAGTTTAGAAAACGGGCCCACACGACCCAAGGTTTTGAAAACAGTTTGGAAAAGCCATAAAACCACAGGGTTTAGAAAACGGGTCCACACGACCCAAGGTTTTGAAAACAGTTTCGCAATTCTTTTCTTTTCTTATTGTTTTGCTTTGAAATCGGCCGACCAAAGATAGTAAAAATAACTAGTAATGCATGTCCAGAGTACCAACATCAACATCCACAACCGACCCCACAAGGGTATCGAGAACCACGCCGTAGCCTACAGTATCAAATGAAATGCAAGGAAAAGTAAAGAGATACAGACTAGGGCTCCCCACGGCCCGACTACTCCTGCCTCGGCCTCACCGTCGTCTACCTCGCACCCCTGGAATAACCTGTCACGGAGTGGGTAGTCAGCGACACAATGATAAAAATAATATGCAGGAAGGAAAAACGAACCCAACGGTAAGACTATCCAGAGCAACCACTTCGCTCAAGGGAAAGGTAATACACGAACCCCTGCAACACCTGTAATACCTGTAACACCTATACACCTGACCTCGTCGGACACCTATCCCGACGGATCGCACCGCTCACACCTTGGGGCACCAGATCTCGGCGGGCACCTACCCCGACGGATCGCACCGCTCCCCCCCTTGATGCCTCAAACCCCACACCTACGGGGGCCCCCACTACCTCACCTCGTGGGTTTACACGGGTCGGAGACCGCTTTCCCAGAAAAGAGCACCCTTGCGGTGGCCAGACCGCGGGTGCGCGTGTCGCAACTACGAGCATAGTAACCAAGATATAGGGAAATAACGCAATCATCGAGACTGTCAGCATTAATACCGATAACATGCAAATAGTAACCTTCCAACAACACCGATTCTATGCTAAGCCTCAAATAAAAACCGACCTTTTCGTTGTCGCGTTGCTGGTCGACTCTAGGTTCTTTCGCGTCTCGGTGTGCCTGCCCGGACCTAAACGAACCTGTCGCACAGGAGTCAGTAACTCCGACATACCGAAAGGTAAAGAAAAGAACTGCGGAACACCCAACCCTTCCGGTCGATCATGGGGCACGCCCCGCCGATTCGGCGAAGATGGCGACGTCCCCGGGCGAGGCCAACGACGCGGACGGTCCACGGCTCCCGCGGAAACATCCGGCCTCCCCCCCCCGTTGCCCGCATGCAGGGCTGCCCGCATGCGCGGGTGCGCGTGCGCCCGGCCCGCGCGGGCTGTGCGGGCGCGCTGCCCGCACCCGCGGGTGCGCACGCGCGCCCGGCCCCGTGCGGCTGGGCGGCGTGCCGCCCGCAGCCGGGTGTTGCCCGCATGCGGGGGTGCGCGCCCCCGGCCCCCCGCGCGGGCTGCATGGTGCGCCTTCCCGCATGCGGGTGTTGCCCGCATGCGGGGGTGCGCGCGCCCAGCCCCGCGCGGGCTGCACGGCCGCGCCGCCCGTACGCGGGTCGCGCGCGCCCCGCGCGGCCCGTGCGGCCGCGCCGCCCGCATGCGGTGCTGCCCGCAAGCGCGGCTCCGTGCGCGCCGGACTCCGGCGATGACGTCGCCCTCCCCCCCCCCCTCGTTTGCTCAAAACAAGAATTGACGAAAAACAAGAACCCTAACGTGCTCACCTTGGTTGACTGAGGGGAGGATCGTTCCGATCTTGCGTGCTCGGCTTCGAAGGATGTGAGGTCGTCCCTCTCTTTCCTTGGTCTCGCCGCCTTGATCCTCCACGCGATCGGTGAGGAAGGGGTAGGGTTGGGGGAGTTGGTTCCTCGTCCGCGCTCGGGGTGTCGTACGTCTAGGGTGAGAGGAGTTGAGAAAGATAACAAAACCCTGTTTCCCAAGATACGAAATAACCCGAGCGGTCAGAAAGAGAAATGGGAACGGACCCATTTCAAGTCAAAAGAATATAATAGGTCGGGTGCGAACCAGGGTCCGGTCTGCCTGGTAACCCGCGTTGATCGCCTGAACCGCTAGCCACCTTCTGGAATTTATTCTGGGAGATTCCGAAGTCGGAATCCAAAACCGATTGCGCCGCCGATCTCCGTTTCGCGAGCTTTATTGACTAAAAATACCCGCGAGCCCCGACGGTCTGCCCGGAAACAAAGAATTATTAGTTCACCCTCCGGACCCCCGAAACGAAACGCGAAATAAAGAAAACCAAAAGTAGACCCAAAAGCAGAACCACAGCATTTTAAACCAGCGGCTACTACACCACTCACCTCTTAAAAACGAGTTTCGTCCCCGAAACTCAATCCTGGTTCGCGGTGAAAAGATAGGGGTAGCCCTCCCTCATCTTTGACTCCAGCTCCCACGTCGCTTCCCGCTCCTCGTGGTTGCTCCAGAGCACCTTCACGTAGGGGATGACTCGGTTTCGCAGCGTCTTGCTCTCTCTTGCTAGGATTCGCACTGGGGTTTCCTCGAAGCTTAGGTCCTCCTTCAGTTCGAGTGTCGAGACGTCCAGGACATGCGATGGGTCGGGGAGGTATTTCTTGAGCATCGAAACGTGGAACACGTCGTGGACCCGGTTGAGGTTCGGTGGTAGGGCAAGGCGATAAGCCACTGGGCCAATGCGCTCCAGGATCTCGAACGGCCCCACAAACCGCGGGCTCAGCTTGCCCTTCAACCCGAACCGCTTGATTCCTCTGGACGGCGAGACCCGCAAAAACACGTGTTCTCCCACCTGGAACTCTAGGTCGTGGTGTCTCCGGTCCGCGTAGCTCTTTTGTCGACTTTGGGCGGTCAGTAAGCGCTGTCTGATGAGGCGCTGTCACGCCCCGGGGTCGAAACTGCGACCCGGGCTCGCCAACAGATCCGCCACCTATGCCAAACCCGCATAGGCGAAGCGTCCTACCTGCAAAAAGAACTACAGCTAACAGATATCAGAGCTAAAAGATAAAACTGCTGTAGAATAAAATCAACCACTGTACAACTGAAGATAAAACAACAAGGTCCATCTCCCAAAAATGATAATCATACATTAACCTCGAGTACAAAACTCATAGCTCAACAGGGAGATATCTTAAATAAAACATCAGTGTACAAGCTCTCAATACATCATAACCTCACTACATCAGTCTCTCAAAAGAGGAAAAATACCAATCTACCGACTATACTGAAGATCTCCTCCAAAGGGGGTACCGCTACACTCCAAAGATGGGTCTGGATCTAGCTCGCTACTCCCTCACCACGCACAGCAACCACAGAACGGCAACACCCGCCAAGACTCTGCAAAACAAAGAGGAGAAAGGACAAAAGGGGGGGGGGAAACCCCCAACGGGCGTGAGAACTACGCAAAAGGGAGTTCTCAGTGGGTATCGCCACTAGGCCCGACGATCTGCCCACCAAGACTACTAGAGGCAAAAGATAACCGATGCAGTAAAACTGAAAGAAGAAGCTGGAAACACCCTACAGCTACCATGCCTCTATCCAAATGCTCAAATGGGGAAACTCTGATGAAGATATGCAACTCTCGCACACGAGGTGCTCAATCGACCCAATCGAGCTGACTGCCACATCGGGTCCAGTCAAACCTGCGCCCACCTACAACCACCTCCCGCTGACGGGCAGGAATTACGTAGGGCGTCCAAACGGGCTAACTCGCTATCGAGTAGTGGCTCATGCAGGCTATAGTCAAATCCATGCCCTCTCTCTCTCTCTCAGAACGGAAAGACTCAAGATGCTCAACCTCTCACACAATGGTCAAAGAACTCACAACGACCACGGGACCACCGTCAAACCCCGAACGGTTCCCAACAATACTAGCACTGGTCTAACACAGCTACTAGACTCCACTCGGTCCCCCAGGCACGAGTGTAACACACGGTATCTGCCTGAATAAACCCAATCGATAGACCAGTAATCACTGGTACAGCCTGCTCTGCCGCGACGGGTATGCCAGCCTACGCATAACACCGAAGCAAAGGAGTCCCAAGGACTCAAAACCCAGCATGGTGCCCGGCGCTCTGCACCGTGGAAAGCCTACTCCGGAGTGGCACTCGAGGGGAGCGACCCACACGAGTAAAGTATCACTGTATCGAGTATCTCTGTAACCACTGTCTCATAACAGCAGGACTGGATCAAGACTATGATCAAAGTGGGAAACTCCGTCCACTAACAAAACCCCGATCTGACGCAATAGTACTCAAAAAGTGGGAAACACCATCCACTAGAACAAATCTGATACCCAATCTGATGCAATAGTCAACATCCGGTCAACCGCCCAAAGTCCGCGGTCACCGCAATAACCCACGACCCACACTTGGGTAAAATAACCAAGATCCGGTCAACCGCCTACTGTCCGCGGTTGCCGCAATAACCCACGACCCACAATTGGGTAAATTAATCAAGATCCGGTCAACCGCCTACTGTCCGCGGTTGCCGCAATAACCCACAATCCAACATCAAGCACACCCTGTCTCTGACCCTAAGGTCCCAGCTACACTATCCCCAACCCTCTGCTCGAACCCGAGCAACATGACTCAAAGGTCTAAATAAAAAGGAGAAAGAAAGCAATTATGGTTTCTCCTAAGTCAAATTCCAATATGTAGTGCAGTAGTAAAAGATGGCCTAACTATATGTCCATACACATATGTCCATACAAGCATGCATTTGTCCTCAGGAAGAATAAGGGAAATAAACCTCATGCCAAAATTATCAATGACCATACCTGTCCATAATTCTCCATCCATAATGGCTCCTCAGGGTAGAACCTGCACATAACTACATAATCCTATCCCAATGCATAAACCATCCTCATAAAAGGTTATGTGCTAATATGGCATGATAATTAATCATATAGGGTATCCTGCCTTAGATAAGCTTCCACTAATCATCAACATGACTATTTGATTAATACCATTGTCATACTGTGAATAATTCACTTGCAATTTCCATAAAATCCTCATTGTTAAACTTACCGATCAATCCCAGCTATTGTACCATTCACCTGCATGCGATGCTAACATATGAAAATTTAGAGAACCGTCCACCGGTTCCGGGAATAAGGCACCCACCTGAAGTGCTAACTGTCCGGATCCGTACAGCAAGAAAATACCAGAACTCCAAATCCTTGCTCCCAGAATTTTAGCACACCCGAAATATTCCTGGTACAATACAAAGCTCACTAATTACACTTAGGCTCCCAATTATTGCTCTTATAACCACCTACAACCTCGGATTCAAAACTGTTAAATTATCACCTGCATAAAGTGCCCAGAAAATTCCAAGAAAAATACCACAGCGATCCTCGCATCGATAGCTTCGCAACGGTACCTTGCACGCCCAAATCCGAGTTCGGTAAGTCAAGATAAAAATTCGGCAAGGGGGTACACTCATACAAAAATCTGTGCTAAAAACTGTGCACTGTTCACGGAGAAAACAGTAATTTTCACCTCGAAATAAATCTCACAAAAATCCAAGAAAAATACGAGCGTGTTCCTTGCGATCCGTAGATGAAAAAGTTGTATAAGCTTGTTTCCGTCCGATGCTCGTGCGCGAAGATATGGCCAAAATACCCCGCTGCTGTCAAGGAAGTCCACACAGAAAAAGGGGTCACTGTTTGCCTCAGGATCCGTGCCAAAACTCCGAAACGAGAAAGCGCGACCAAAACGAAAGATGAAGTCCTACCTCTTAGGAGTCTGCCGGCGCAAGAATCACAGCAAAATGATCTCGGGGTAGCCCAGGGGAGCTAAAACACTGTCGCTGCGCCGAAGAAGAACCCAGGAAAGCAACGTCGCGCCGCGCCGTAAAATGGGGAACCTCGGGATTCGAGCCTCCAAAAATCTTGAAACTTGGCAGGAAGATCGAGGGTGAAGAGGTGAACAACTTTGCTTGAGGGGGCTCGGGCAGAAAGTGAGAGGGTTGAGAGAAAAAGGCAAAGGAAGGGGGCTCGGGTTGCCTTTAAATAGGCTGAAGAAACAATTGCTGAAATACCCAACGTGTCCCCACTTCCGGGCGCCGCGAATTTTCGGGCTGCTACAGTAATGGGCCCGGCCCATTACTGTTCAAGCCCGAAACAACGTGGGCCGGCCACGTAGCCCAGCACTGTTCATCCCCGGGCCCCGCTGCACCCGGCGCACCTGCGCCAGCCAATGGCGTCGCGCCACGTGGCCCCGGCAACCCGTGCACCGCGCACGTGGCCCCGTGCACCGCGCACGTCGCGGCTGCCCCGGCCGTACGGCCACCTGCCCCGCCGTACGGCCACCTGCCCCGGTCAACCACTCCACCGATTCCGTGGACCGGGAGCACAACACCGAACCAATCACCGCACGCCACGTGTCCCCCCCGGTCTACCGTGCACCCGGGCCCAATTTCAGTGGACCGCGCCCGCTGAACCGGCCAACCGGAGAGCGCCGCGTGGCCCGCCCCCGGTGCACGACCTCCGCGGTGGATCCCGCGCGCCCGCCCGCGCGCTCAGCCACCTTCCGCCGCCGCCCGCCGCCGCCAGCCGCCGCCGGCGATCGCCGGAAACACTGTTCCGGCGATGAACAGTAAAATTACTGTAGCAAGCTCCGAAAAATACAAGTAAATAGCCCATCTTGACCGTTTTCGCGCGCTGATTCCAAATCCGGCGTCCATTTTGCCAAATTCCAATCCTTTAATTTGCCGGAGGCTCCCGGAAAGGTATTTTTAATCCGAATTCCGCGCGGAGCCTAAATTTGATATCCACTCCACGCGTAAACTCTTCTAAACATCCGAAGGGGTCCCCCAAATACCTACGAGATCCAAATTTAAGCCTCGAGTCCATCTCTTGTGTCCAAAATGGCGCGCGAACATCGCCGACATGCCACGTAGGCTTCCAGAAGCTGCTGGTCACACAGTAGAAGCCCTGCAAAGATCCGGGTCACCACAACCTCCCCCACTAAAAGAAAGTTTCGTCCTCGAAACTAGAGCAACTCCCAAGGAGTCTCAGAAACCAGGGGTCAAAATTCAACACCGCCGTCTCCAGCTCCCAAGTCACCTATCGCTCCCCGTGATTACTCCTCAGCAACAACAACAGCAACAACCAGTACGGCATAGCCCGATTGCGCAATTCCCTCACCTCACGAGTCGGAATTCGCAACGGCGTCCCTCGTACTCCAAACACTCACAGACCCCAAAAGGAACGAGTCCAACACGGGCGAGGGGTCAAAAACAAGACACTCCAGAGCTGAGACGCAGAGAAACCTCAAAAACTCCAACAAAAAAGGCGGGGGGAAAAAGGAACAAACGGCCTGAGTAACACGCTCTAAAATCACTCCCAAGAGCCAGCTCAACCAAAGCAACCCGAATCACATCCACACAAACACCTGCACAGAAAAGGGGTCCAAACAAGCAGGGTTCACACTCGGTCGCCCTCAACACTTACCACCTAAGTGGATTGCTCAGCCGCAGCCTCTCATCAAAAGGGATCCTCAGGGACTCAACTCAAACCCTGCACACAAGGATGGCCCCACACAGTGCCAGCTATGGAACCGTCAAACTCGACTCCCAAATAGCTCTTCTGCTCCAGGCATCCGCCACCACTGTGGCTCTGTCGGGGTGATACTGGATGCTCAACAATAACCCAATGGAAATTCCGCAGTCGCTACAGGAGGCATCACTGAAACTCGCAGATCTCTCTCCCAACACTGGGAATGTTAGCGTTGGCGCTGGTATCAGTCTCATCATCCGATTGCCAAGCACTCCTGGCACTGCCCAGTCCAAGAAGCTCCTTATCTTGACCATAAATATTGATCTCGGCCAATTCCCAAATAGTATCCATATTGGCCGGATTTCCACTGCCGCCCCTACGGCTCGAACGAAGTGACCCATGGAGGTATGCTTCTGGCGCTACCACTTGTATCTCAATAACTTGGCATACAGCTTCATCCACATGGGCATGGTAGCACATCCACAAGTGCTCCTCGTGCTCCAAGTCGCTCTGGGAGTAAATCAAAATATCCTTGGGGAACACCACTCCCCATTTGTCCAAGTACAACTGGAACACACCATTCCATAAATCTTGAAGACAACAGGGCATTAATTATTCCATTTGGCCTCAATGTGAGTTCAAAATGTCCTTACCGGTTCCGCATGCCATCATGGCAGAATACGCAACTATACAATTCCACATAGGTACAGGTATCCCAGACGAACAACTGCCGGAGTATAACTCCATCCAAAGGTCCTAACTACCACCCGGACCTGTTAACACTCGAACCATAAAAGGACCCTCACAGTCGTGTATCAACGACGTGGCATCACCACCGTATACCAACGGCGTGGCATCACCACCGTATACCAACGGCGTGGCACTAGGTCAAACAGACCCCTCGATCCATCAGATCCTGTAACTCCGCCATCAGCTCTCTAACTGCTCCACTGGCGATATCCAATGAGGTGCTGTCAAGGGTGGCGCGGTTCCCCGAACCACGTCAACCGCAAACTCTGTCTCCCTAACCGGCGGCATCATCAACAGCTTAGGTGAAATCTCACCCGGGATATCCTTGAGCCCCCCGTGCCGCCGTAAGCACCTCTCACACTGTTGCTAAAACTTGTGTGCTCTAACAATCTCCCCATAACAAGCCTCCTTTGTCTGCCTCGCAAAAGTCACAATCAGCACCCTCTCTGCACTTAACCATCCAGTGGTGCCGTGCCAACCAATCCCAAGCACTGGGTCAAAACATCGAACTGCCACCCATATCAAGAGGTTTGCCGGTATAACTCATGGTCTCAACGACACTGAACATAATCCACAAGCCTCCTTCACATGCACAACACCGATGGTATCCTGTACCTCTAGTGCACGTGGTAATAACTCTGCCTCTAGTCCATGCCGGAAAGCAAAATGCACTAACTCCGACTGCTGTGATGAAATCACACCTGCAACAACCCGATCCACTGCCGTGGCGCCCTCCAACCAGGCGGCACAAGCTCATCCACACGATGCAAGCGGTTGTCGCTTAGTCCATCAGAAAATACCCCATCAATCACAAGGGAGCACGACCTCTGTCTCTGCTCACGCTGAGGCAACAGATACGATCCTCCGCAGACAACAAAACCACGCTACCGTTGCGCTACTCTGATAAAATGGCTGTTGCTGTCATCGGGGTCCACCCAACCCCTGACGTCTCAGAAATCCACTTGGGTATCATCGTCAAACGACCAAGCACGATTGATTCATGCAATTCCTTATACAATTGTCCTTACTAAGCTCACCCCTCAATCACATATAATGCACCCCAAACATGCCAGTTATCAATCACACAGGGTAACATCCCCCTTGGGTAAGCTTTACATAATCCATTCACAAGGATATCCATCATCCAGGAAGGGAAAACAAAAATGTTTCTGCCGGCCGATCTGTCCTCCATCATCGGGCATCATACGCCTCTGTCCAGAACTTGCCTTTGGCAGAAGATCCCCATCCAAAAGAACTGCAGCGCCAGGCTCCAAACGCAATGCCCACTCAAACGCGGCATCCAAGATCCAAAAATCTGCACAGGAGGGACTAATCAACTGATAGGTAACCTGGCGCCATCCACTACTGGTCACATAAATCCTATGCGCCTCGTTCCATGGAACGCGCAGTTCAACAACTGCGTAAACCCTTTGCCACAAGGGGCTCTCAAGTAGCCTCTCCAACACTACCAACCACGATTCTGCCTCCAAAGGCTCCAACTCAATTCCATGAATCGGGTGGTTCATCTACCAAACTAGCTCCATCGATCAATGATGTCCCACAGCTCATCAGCTGTCAGCAATCCACCCTGCCTCAGTGCCTTGGCACTAAACACTGGCACGGAAGGGGTAACTCGCTCCATTGGCATCACAGAAATCCCTGCCGCTGAGGATACTACATCCTGGTGGTCTCAGAAGAAAAAGTACTGTCAGGCTGCCCACTGCTCCGACAACTGTGTCACCAAACTAGCTGCTCACTCAATCGCGGATATGCCTCCAAAATCCTGTCATCTGGGTCCGGAGCTCTCTGACCTCAATCCGGGTATCCGGCCCAAAACCAACCGCTCAAGCTCAACTGCTATGACAGGATGCACACGGGTCAAAACCAGCGTCGGGGAGACACCGCTCGCCACGACGAAACCTCAAAACAGCACACACAAGCCACTCGACCCAATCCAGCGAAAGTCTAGAGCATGTCACCCGTTCCACAGCATTATGTCGTCTGCAGCAAACATAATTACTTAGGAGAATAAACATGCCAATCACTCTTCCCGTCCCTTGGGAGAGGTATAAAACTCAATCAGGACTCTCGCTACAAGTCACGACTCTCACGAAGTCATCCAAGGGTCAAACCATAAGCCTAGGGTTTCTGTCCACCATGACCTACAACTAGGCTCTGATACCACCTAATCTGTCACGCCCCGGGGTCGAAACTGCGACCCGGCTCGCCAACAATCCGCCCCCTATGCCAAACCCGCATAGGCGAAGCGTCCTACCTGCAAAAAA
>JAQNDB010003925.1:0-26522 GCA_029204045.2 Tillandsia leiboldiana
TTTAGGTCACGGTACGGGCATTATGAGTTTTCAGTTATGCCTTTTGGACTAACTAATGCCCCTGCCGCATTCATGGATTTAATGAACCGGATCTTCCGACCATACTTGGATCGATTCGTAGTAGTATTCATCGATGATATTCTGGTTTACTCCCGAAGTGATATTGAGCATGAGGAGCACTTAAGGATTGTGCTGCAACTTCTGCGAGAGAAGAAGTTGTAGGCCAAGCTGGCGAAGTGCGAGTTTTGGCTTTGGGAGGTAGTCTTCTTGGGCCATGTGATTTCTGCCGCAGGTGTGGCAGTGGACCCAGCGAAGATTGAGGCAGTCCGTGATTGGCCCCGACCGACGACGGTTTCTGAGGTGCGTAGCTTTATGGGCTTAGCGGGGTATTACCGTCGGTTTGTGGAGGGTTTGTCTGATCCGGATTTTGTTTTGGCGCATTTCGTGAAAGTGTTAAGTCTTGAAGATTGAAGATGAATGAAGTTTGGATCATATACCTCAATCTCAAGAAAGAAGAATTCAAAAGGATCAGGTAAGTTTAACTAAAGATTTTTGGTGATCCGAATACTTCTTGTAGTGTAGAAACACTTGGAAGAATTTTTTACTGCATAAAAATCAAGAACTGAACATGGGACATGTTCAGGATCCGGATCAGACAGTCCAATCCGGATCCCGAAGGGTGCTTGTTCATTGGCGAATCCGATCCGGATCAAAGGCCATTTCGATCCGGATCCCGAACATGGGAATTTGCTGGAATACATGAACGATCCGGATCGAGCATTTTTAATCCGGATCCCGAACCCTGTTTTTCTGGAATTGCCTGACTCGTTACGACGATCCGGATCACAGTTAATCCGATCCGGATCGCCGTCGTAAAAATTTCCAGAAACGGACAGTTTTTGATCATTATCTCCTTCCAATAGTTTCTAACCTATAAATAGACCCTATGATTCATTTTTCTAGGGTAAGCCGGATAAGCCGTTAATCCCAAAAAGCCGTCATCTTTTATACGGCCTAAGATCCACATATAGAGAAGAAAGGAAATCATTAGATATTACCCTATGTTTCTTCATCTATATTGATTAGTTTGATTCTAGGTTTTCATACTCACATCTTGAGTTGAATCAAACTAATGAATACTTAGATGGTATTTCCTATCTATCTTTGATCTAAGTATTCGGCGGATCATCACCACCCAAAAACAACGATTTCCCCAAAATCGGCGCGTGGACTCGCGTGGCCTTGTGGATTCAAGGTGCAACTGTAGTGGCCCTAATTCCCATGCAGCGTTCTTCCGATGAATCCACTGTTAGAGCACCTAGTGTTGGTGTATCTGGCCCATGGTGCATCAATGGGATGCCACAGATGGACCCTGTGTGTTATTATTAGCTGTGTAGGCCTTCGGCTGAGTTTGCCGAAATTTTGGAAAAGAATTAGGCCCAACAGAGGTCGGAAATGGATTCAGCACGGAAAAACGCTTGAAAACGGCTATTTGCTTGTTTGTTTCTGAGTCCGGATGCCCAAAAACGAACTCCCGAAAGTTTTTAGTGGAAAATGGTGCATGGGAGGGGCCGTAGACCGCCGGGATGCCACGTGGCGGCCTGTCATTGGCCGGTTCAGGATGCGCAGTCCACAGAGCTGCGCGGCGGGGTGCACAGACCCGGCGCATGGACACGTGGCACCGCCTGATTGGCGGGCGCAAGGCGCGCGGTCTACCGGGTGAGCGCGGCGGTGCATGGACCAAGGCGGGGGCACGTGGCAGCCTCCGGTTGGTCGTTGCAAGCGGCGCGGTCCACGGAATTCTGAAGTGGAATGCGTGGACCGGGTGTAGGGGACACGTGTCACCCTCTGATTCGCGGGCGCACCGTGCGCGGTGCACGGGGCCGGGGCTGGTACCTCGGGGCGCGTGCGCACGACGGGGCCATGCCGCGCGCCCGGCGCGGCCGCCGACCGGCCAGCGGGTCAACCGGGTGGACACGCGTCGCCCGCTGGTTGGCGGGCGCCTACCGCCTTACTGTGCGGGGGCGGGCCACGTGGCAGCCTGGGGGTGGCCCGAACAGCTGTTTGCTGTTCGGCGGGCCACGTGGCCGCACCTGGTGGATTCGGGCGTGAACAGTGTTGGGCCGGCCCAACACTGTAGCCGCCCGAAAGTACCGGGCGCCCGAAAGTTGGGCCCGAAAGCCCATTGACTTGTCTTTTTGGGCTGATTTCGGGTGAGGCCTATAAATAGGCCCCTTGGGGCTCGTTTTTGAGGCTTTTCCCGAGAGCTTTAGCCCTTGAGCCCTTCACCAATTTTCTTTCTCTCCCTCTTATGCATCTTTTGGCGAAAGTTCAGAATTTTTGGAGGCCGCGACGACGGCGACTTCTGCATCGGGGTGCCACTACAACAAAACTGGCTTTTAGCGGCAATTATTTTTTACTTTTCCGGCGATTATAATTGCCGCTAAATAGTTTAACGGCAATTATAATAATCGCCGCTATTGGCAGGGTCGCTAAAAGTTATGGCGGCATTTATTTTGGCGGTTGGTAAAAGCCTAAACAAATGCCGCTAAATAATATATAATAGTAACTATTATAAATGCCGCTATAATTATCTATAATTGCCACTAAAAACATATTAAATAACTATCTATAGCGGTAATTATTTTGAGACTCTTTAAATTGACATTTAAGAATAAATTAATCACGCCAACAATTTTAAATCGGATTACATTCAACAATTGTCAAACAAAAGAAGCCAAATTATTTAGCCAAATAAGAATTTGCATAGTAAAAATATAATTGTCAACTAAAAATTACATTCAAAGCTTTCAATCTAAAAATAAAATAAAATCTAAAATGAAATAAATTAGAAGCATGTACCCCAGGAATTAATTAGTAACATGTACCCCAGGAATCTTACATAAGAGATTAAGCAAACTCTCACAAGTTGTTATTTCAGGTTTAAAGGGCAAAACTGATGCTTTCTTTATCTGTAAATCTGACGCTGACATTGAAGGCGGGACATGTAAAGCATGGCTATTCATATAGACAGCATTCTTTCTCTGCAGTACCGCACCGTCCGACATCCGATTCCACCATTTTCCAGAAGATAACATTGCATGCAACTGAAAACTTAACCAAAGATGAATTCACAGCACGAGAATAACATGAGCACAAAACTGAGACAGTGTAACCTTTAACCATTGAACACTAGTACTAACTACTAAACACACAGCACAAAAGATAGAATAGTGTTTTGAGGAACAAAACTGAAAGCTTTTCTTAAATATTTATAGTTAACAACAGTTCTTTCTTAAAGTATATGCCATTAACAGCAGTTCTCTTTCCAGAGGACCTCCACATGGGATTCTAAAACATTCCAACTCCATGAATGGGATCACACAACTTATATAAACACATTATAAAGTTAGAGATAATAATATTACAAAACGAAGTTAAACAAAAGAGTCCAGAAGGAAGGTTACCTCATCTGTACCTAACTGCAGACTAGTTCAATCAAATTCCCAGAATGATGTTAATACTAAGTAGTAGTAGTTTTGGGCTGATAAATTTTCCCAAAAGTACAAGATTAGTGAAGAAGATCAGTTCGCGGCAACAGCATCCGTTCGTGGGCTCGAGCCCAGAAGCTGGCGAAGCTTCGCGGGTTCCTTATTGTCTAACTGGCCACCTCTGCTAGCTGAGTTAGGGTTATTGATCATTGATAAGAAGTTCTCTACAACAACTGATGAAGATCCATCAGTTTCCATTTTGTCAGGAGATACCTCTTCTACTCTCATTCCGGCGTTCTTGAGTTTTTCCTGAAAGCCAGAGAAATTAGTAGTTCAGAAGACGAAAAAACTGATAATCTTCTAGCAGATGCATGTAGATTAGTTTAAATGTTTTGTAAATTCATTCTCTATTGCCAAAGAGAGATTTTAAATTACCAAAGCACAGTGTGACTACCAGCACTTACAGCTAAGTTCGTTTTGACAATAACTTTACTGTCCATTCAGAGCCAGATTACCAAGATTCAAGGACCAGTTTGATGGTCCATTCAGAGCTGCTGCAAAATTATTTAAATAGAGCAGCACAAGAACTTTACTGTTATGCAGTGAATGAAGTACAAGATAGGAAGCAAGCCACAGCTCTCCAGATTGTTGAATTAAGTCTTGTACGAAGCTTGGAAAAAAAAGAAATAGCTGAATTTGAAGGAAATTAAAATTCTATGAAAATATAATGTGCAGGTATCATTTGCTATGATGCCAAATTAGTTACTCAACTCTAAGGATAATAATGCTTTCAAAAAAACACTTTTTTTTACCTTTAATTGATTCAAAGGAAAAGAAATATAATCTCAAACAATATTAGATTTACAGGTCCTGAGAGCGGGAATATACAACACAACCAACTGTTAAGATAAACACACTCTTCAAGCTACAAATCTCAAACATTTATTATATATGTCACCTTAATACTTCGCACCTACCTTATAAACCCCTATGTCCATATTTCGTGTACTTGAGGACTTCTTCAATGCATGAGGGTACGAGTGCCACTATCCCCACCGCTCCCTACATTGAAGCAATTGTTATTTCCAACCAACTTCCTATCTACAAGCATTCAAATCTATAGTGACTAATCAGCAAAACTAAAATGGGTCGTACTCAGCAGTCCACACCGAGGACTCTGCAAGTGAATGTAAATACCATCTACAGCAGAATTATTCATTTAGATAGCAAATGATATTTTAGTACAATCGCCATAAGAAAGCAAGTTGAGGGTGGTCCATGTTATGTACTTGTGTCAGTGTTTCTTTCCAATTTGCTATTCTAGTATAATTGTCAAAGTTTTATCAAGTATAATCCAGAGGGATCATCTAACAAGGAATGAAACATTGTAATTATAACCCTTCTGCTAAGTACAAAACACGTCATGATATGCTGATGAATTCTCGGTGCTCTATGACAACATCTCAAATGCAATAAAACATGTGAAATTGATAGTCAAAAAGTATATTCAATTACTACTATCTCATCGGGTAAATTTCAAAGCACAACAGAGTGCACAAACACATTGTCTGAAGAAAATGGAAGAATAAAGCAATTCATGTGCATAACTGAAGAGAAAATATTAGAAATTACACATAAAAAGAAGCATAAAGTTTCTCAAAGAAAAGTCTAAATGAAAATAGATTCCTTGGCCAAAAACAGTAGCAAACTTGACCGCAATAAAAGAGTGGGAACACCAACCGTCCCTAGCGCTAGTGGCAAAGAACTTGATGATAGGTATCCGAGGTCAAAGCTCGAAGCCTTATTGCTTCACATTTTAACGAAGCAAGTAGCATGCGACCGTTCTCTAAAAAAATATATAAATAAAAAATAAAAAAGTGGGATCAAATGAGAGGAATCACAGGAAGTGCAAACCATGTAGACAGAATTTAATGAAATTGAATAAAAAAAAGTGTGTTCATATAGATGAAAATGGCTCTCAATGTGAACAAATTGCATATGGATTTCCCAAATTTATTCTAATTAACATTAATTTTTGTGATTATAGTCCAATGGCAATCACAAAATCAGAAACACGTCTATGAAATGCTTTCAAGAGGACTGGTAGATTTAGCTGACAAACAATTAATGTGTTGCATATCAATAGACAAATGATAAGAATACAAAAAGGTAAGGTTCAATTTGTGCACGATACATTAGCTGAGGGATTTTTTCCACAGTACTACAACAGTTGCAAATAGGTATACTGCTTCCCTTAGAAATACAATGAATAATTTCCACTGAGATCACACAAGGAACTCACAGTTAGATCTCATGAGCCACACCAATTTCTGAACTTGCAAATTCCACGACGACCATGTTCAAATGACCCACGGATAGATTGCAACATAGATAATACAGCAGGACATTCAGCTAATTCTTTGTCCTGTTCCTGCCAAGCTAGGCCAAGTTTAATCTATGATATACATACTTAACGACTTGATAGGAAGGTAAGAAAAATGTGTTTACCACTTTAGCAAGTCGGTCATCAAACTGACCCATGTTTATGTTAAGGGGCATAAAAATCTTTCGATAAGTTCTCCTCATTTTCATAACCTGGATTTAATTAAAGAATCAGCAGCTCAAAAAAAAGGATATAAACAGAGAAAAGAAAATGCAATAAACCACGACTAACAGATCTACCTTAACAGAAAAAAAAAAAAAAAAAAACATGAATTACATTCATATACTAACACTGCAAGCAAATGAAATTCAGTGTTACCCCAATGAGATAAAATTTCAGGTCTAGCTCAATAAAATATGGGATGTTCCTACGGTCCAACTTGATTTGTCCTCTTGCAACAAACAAGATTTTTGACAGAGAATGGTCCCAATGCAGCTTGAACTATACCTGTCTTATAATCCAGCACCAGACATGACAGTAAATTAAACTAAACTATTATGACCTAATAGCTTGGTGAAAAAAGTCACAAGCAGCGAGCTTTTTACAAGTGGCATCATAAACTTCCTTGTGCAAGAAAATAGAAGATACTATTTCAGATTGTACATAAATCCATAATTGCCATTAAAAGGTATTCATTCTAAAGTCATAGTCTCTGCGATGGGACTGTATACTTATGTAAAATTTTCTAGTTCCATTTTAATTTTTTTTTTTTTTTTTAAAATGAAGCCTAAAGAATACAACTTGTCCAATAGTTGGTCTTGGTCTATGCTATGCACTATTCTATGTACTGCTACAGCATAAGAGTATAATTGTTTTAATTTAGGTAATCAATAGAGAATGATGACCCATCACACAGCTAGAGTAATTATTCATTATTGTGTTGTATTCTATATACATGTCAGACTTCATTTTACTTAATAAAAATGGTAGTACGAGGCAAGAAAAAGCAATAGTATATATAAACTAAGTAGTTGTCATTGATCTTACTTTCTTTGATTCTAGGGAGCTTGGTAACACAACAGAATTCATGATCAAAAGAAAATTGTGAGCTGAATGTTCCCTTCCTTATCTTTTCCTTTTTCCTATTTTGAGTATCTAAATAAGAGGTATAGCTGCACACTTCTCAGGGTTGGTTTAAACAAAGATTGGCATCTTCTGCAAAACACTGACCTCAACAGTAGAGAAACCATTGCGTTGAAGGCCCACGAGATTCAAACCACGTAGCTCAGCTCGATCACCTGATACCATCATGTACTTTGGTACATCTTGTGAAATCTGTTTCAGTTGATCAGAACCAATGAAAAATTGGATTATGCAAATAAACTTTATTTTCCATATAGAACCAGTGCTAAAATAGATTTCAAATATAGGTAGCTACATGATAAGGCTTGTATTGATGTTATGTGATAATTAAACAGGTCCTCCCTGACATTTGTAGATGTACATTGATTAATCTGATCAGAACCAAAAATAGAAAAGGGATTACTGAATTGACAGCTAAGATACAGTAAAGCTGGGCGGCTTATTGTTTACATACTCACCAGAACACCTATATCAGCTTGAGAAGCTCCACTTATCATATTCGGCACATAACTTTTGTGGCCCTACAAAAACGATGAACCATACACAAGGTTTAACTAGTAAGAAATGGCAAGTCTAAAAATCCTTGAACATGTATAGGATTCAAAAGATCGATAAAATAATGACTGGTAGGATTCTTATATCCCACCTATTCTAACTAACAATGAAATTAAACAATTATAAATTTTCAAGGAGTCTGCATCAACTTACATTCCCCAACCTTTAATGTAAACATAGTAACAACTAAAAGGGTATTTCGCATATACTCCCCTTGCAAATTAGCAAAACTAAGCAAACACCCCTACAAAGTTGATATTTGCACACATGCCTTGAAAGTTTTGTTTATCTGTGCGCATACCACTTAGAGTTTTGATGCTACAACCGTTCAACCATATATATAGCCTAGCAAGGGAATGAATGCAAATACATATAGTATTCAGTGGCAGACATGCAAATACCAACTTTTTACACAATTTTGCAAATGTATTTATGCAAAAAATCAAAACCAAAATGAAGAACAGGCAGCATGATCTAAAAGTGCATGTTAAAGAGAGGAAGGCTACCGGAGCATCTAGAATTGTGAATCTTGTGTTTTCTGTCTCAAAATATGCTCTTCCAACCTCAACAGTCTTGCCCTGAAATATATACAAAGAATCAATAAGCCGAAAAAGAGACTGATTGGACAAATCGTGCCAGAAATGATATAATCTACAACACGGAAAGTGAAGCATGCACTGAGTCAGATCTTTGTAAGTAGAGATACTTAGATTGCAAGTACAATACAAATCAGCGATTACATAATTATCCATTCACACAAAGTCGATGCATAAAAAACCAGCAAACTATCGGAACCGAGAAATAAAATTATATCTCAGGTTCTATAAGATAGCAGATCCATTACCTTCTATATGGGCAGACAAAACCATCAAGGCAAATAGAACTAATATAAAAATTACTAGCAGCGAAACAAACCTTAATGCGTTCCTCTTCATTGGTATCCATGATGTAAGCCATGTACCTGCAATATTTTTTTATTGCGAAATAATTACGGTCACAGGGCCGCGGCACACGTACTGGGTCAAAATTTGGCCCAATGTACGTATGTAATCACAACCGCGGTGCACGATTTCGCGCCCAACAATACACCATGGGCCTCAATCATGGTCACTTCTTCATTTTTAGGTTAGATCGATCGCCTTTTTCTTCGAGCTCGCCTTGATAAATTGGTCCTGCTTCTGCTTCTACTTATGCCTTCAGCTGCAGTCATCTATAGAACAGCATTCTGCGAAACCCAAAAATAAAAAAATAGCACCTCAAGTGTTTATGGCTGTTAATTAAGTAGTAACTTCAAATTTGGAGATTTTACTTTTGATACACAATACACTACAATATAACTAAAATGGCCTTTCTAACATCATATATCATATGCATCTATTCACAAAAAAAAATCTCGCGACACCCCGGGCGACCACCGGCCCTCGCCGTGCGCTCACGCTGCTCCCTGTCACCTGCCCGGGCTCGCGCGCCAACCGCACGCAGCCGCCGCACGCGCCGCCCCAGCCGGCCGCGCGCGCGCTGCCCGCGTCAGCCGCGCACGGCGCGCTGCCTTGCGGCCCAGCACAGCGCCAGCGCGGCGCTCCTGCTCGCAAGCCGCGCCCCGCTGCCGCTGCTGCCGCACGGCGCCTGGGCCCACCGCGCGTCGCCCTGGCCCGCACGTTGGGATCCATGTGGGTCTCAGCGAGCACGACGACGATGTCGGCGTCGGGGCAGTCTCCTACGACCTCTTTGATGGATCGGATGGCGCTTCGCACTGGGGAGGAGATCGATCGGGCGCCGCAATCCACCGACGAATCCGAGACCATGGCTTCAGGAGAGATCGAGCGAGAGGTTTTGGGCGGCATAACCCTAGCTAGGGTTCTGTGGATAGAGGGGAAGCGGAGGAGGAGAGGGGAAGGGGAGAGAGAGAGAGAGGGGGATTTTTTAAAAATAACCCTCTGAAAATTGCAAATTTGTAAAATAACCCTGGCAAAAAATTTTTGGAGTGAAGGCGCTGAAGCGGTCAGCGCCTTCACAATAATCCTATGAAGGCGCTGAACCCCTCAGCGCCGCGAAAAATGACTAAGTGTAGAAGCGCTGAGCGAGTCAGCGTTTTTAGTGTAAAACACTAAAGGCGCTGAGCGGGTCAGCTTCTTTAGTGTAAAACACTATACACGCTGATCCGCTCAGCGCCTTTAGTTTTTTACACTAAAGGAGCTGAGCGGCTCAGCTCCTTTAGTGCAGAACACTAAAGGCGCTGAGTCATTTTTCTCAGCGAAAAATGCCCAAGTCCTCGACGCTTTGTGTATGCATGAAGACGCTGAACCGTTCAGCGCTTTCACAGGATTTTTGTGAAGACGCCGACCGCTTCAGCGCCTTCACGTTGTCCACCCAGCGTGGGGCGCCGGCGTGGCAAAAGGAGGGTTAGTTTTACAAAAAATTTTTACACAGGGTCATTTTGCAAATTTCCAAGTTTGGGAGAGTTATTTTTAAAAAATCCCCGAGAGAGAGAGATGGGGGAATGCGAGGGTTTTGTGATAGTTTTGATTTGAAAAAGTTCATGGGCCGTGGGCCAGTCTTTGACCTGCTAATAAGATTAAAATGTGAACAGAGATCATTCAACTAGGTATAAAATTAGATTTAGATATAAATGAACACTAAAATTTTTAAATTTTTAATTTGAGAGTTTTAAATTTGATTTTAAAAATTAAAATTATTTTTTAAATTGAGCCAAAAAAAAATAAAAATTTATTTTTGCTCAAAATCACTTTTCAAATAATAGTCAAACACCCACATATTTAATATAAAATTATTTATCGGTAAAAATATTTATAATAATTGCCGCTAAAGTATAATTAGATATTATTTAATAGCGGCAATTTTATAATTGCCGCTATTAAATTGCCACAAAATGCCTATTTTGTTGTAGTGTGCGGAGCGACGATCTACTGTTGGAGGCCCATTTTCGTCGCAGTTTAGTCTGGGAGGTCTACCGGGCTACCCCGACGTTATGTTTGGACGATTTCTGCGGTGACGGTTTCTTAAGAGGTAAATCTACAATTTCCGTGTTGGACACTTTTTCTGGAACTGAGCTTTTCTAGGGGTTCTGGGTACATTTTTTAACCCCCTTTACGACTGTTGATTGAATTGGACCGCACCTACTTGTCGGATTTTTATCTCCTCATCCGGACATCGGAATTCGACGTTTCAGGACTCTATCGACATCTACTCTTCGCGAGGATCGCCGTCATATTTTTATTGAAATTTTTGGAGGAAGTTTTTTAGGTGAAAATTTCGTGTTAATGGGACTGTTCACCACAGATTTTGGGAATGTGGAATTTGCGTGGATTAAAGTGTAATTTTGGTGTATGTTTGTACCCAGGAGGTTGTGAGCACTTCTACCGTGTTGTTGGCTTGGTGGGATCTGTGATTTCACTATTTTGGGCTTTCTCAGCTGTACGATTCCGGGCAGTTAGCACTTTCAGGTAGGTGACCTTGCTTCCAAGAACTCTGGACTGTGTACTAATTCTATGTGTGTAGGATCATGCATGTTAGAAATTGGAGTATTAGCATGTGTAAAACTGTATGTTGTATCTTGTATATCAGTTGATGAATCTTTTGATTCCTACTTTATGTTAAGTAGTGAAATCTTGGAACTTGACCTAGCACCCCTGTCATATGTATCATGTTCAACCAGTCTGTAGAAAACTCCAACTTGGGCTAGGTTTTTACTGCTCTAGACATTCCACATCACGATACTTCATTTCACTATGGACTTAGCTTTTCCTCGCCCGAGTTGTGGGTCGAGAGGTCGGGTGGTTGTGGGATGCATTTGCACTCGTGTCTGGGGACCGAGTGGAGTTGATAGCAGTCTGTAGATCTGATTTCTTTGGGAGAGTGATAGTGATGGTAGATCTGGGTTCTTGGAAACTGTCAGAGTGACAGTGAGTCTCAGCTGTGTAGATTCCAGCTAGTGAGTGAGTTATTGATTTGTTTGTTAGCCGATCTTGTTGATGGAGGATTTGGATCATAGCCTGCATGAGCCACATTTGAGCTTTACAGAGATACTTTACAGAGATACTTGTTATGGGTTACTTTGACTCGAGCGGGTCGCTCCCCTCGAGTGCCACTCCGTAGTAGGCGAGACCGGGTTGTTGTACCGGCGTGAGTTTGAGATGTTCTTTTGCGACTTGTTGTTGCATTTGTCCCTCTGGCTGTGCTTTTGTTGGCAGCCATGGACACCCTACGTAAGACCGCTCCTCCGGGACGTAACAGCAGTAGGTTGGCGCAGGTTTGACTGGACCCGATGAGGCAGTCAGTTGTGATTGGGTGATCAGGGAGGAGAGTTAGTTGGGGCATCATGTTCTTTCTGTTCCACTGTTGAGCATCTAGATAGAGGCATAGTAGCTGTAGAGTTACTTTTCCCAGCTTTCCTTACAGCACTACATATGTTACTTTATGCCTCTGGTAGACTTAGTGGGCAGACCGTCGGGCTTGTTGGCGGCACCCACTGAGAACTACTATGGGATGTAGTTCTCACACCCGTCGTGGTGTCTTCTCCCCAGGGACTTCTGCTCCGCTTCCTGCAGCTCCTGTTGCTGATCCAGCTCCTTCAGACCGAGGTAAGGGAGTCGCGAGATAGATCCCCTCCTGTCATCTTCAGTGTGTGAGTAGATGTACCCCAGTACTATTTTGGTGTGTGTTATGTCGAGTGACTTTTGTAGTGAGGTTTTGAGTTGTACCTTTCTTTCCTGCTTTTCTGAGAGACTCTTGTGTTCTGGTGAGGTTGGTCTGTATATTTGTGAGTTGTAGTTTTATTTTATCTTTTTATTCCAGCTTTTCTCTTTCAGCTCTGATATCTGCTAGTGTAGATGTTTCTTTGCAGGTTAGTCGCTACGCCTATACGGGGCTTCCCGTATGGGCGGCGGATCTGTTGGCGAGCCGGGGCGCAGTATCGCCCCGGGGCGTGACAGATTAGAGTGGTATCAGAGCCATTCACCAGCCGGAAATGTGAGATGAGTCTCGGCTGAGCCAGGGTTATATAGCGGGTAGAGCGAGGCTCCCCGGCTAATGACCGTTGTGAGTGGAGTGCAGCTCCTCACAAGGTCGGCTAAGGCTAGCGAGACGAGTCTCACATCGCCTGGTGCTTGTGAGTGTGCTTGAGCCTGACGTGGACGTCAGGGCTTAAAGGGGGGAAGAATGTGACACCCCCGGAATTTGGATTAGTCCTCTATATAAATGATATAATAGGACTAAATCTCTAACCCCGCTATAGCATTTTGGATGGTAGCAAGATCCAAGAGGAACATGAGAGTTAAGCGTGCTAGAGCTAGAGTAGTTCTAGGATGGGTGACCCCCTGGGAAGTGGGGCATAAAAGTTGGTATCAGAGCCTAGGATGTAGGTCTTGGAGGACTTAGGAACCCTAGGCTTGTGGTTGGACCCTAGGATGACTCGCGTGAGAGCCGTGATTTAGCGAGAGTCCTGATTGGATTTCTAACTCTCCCGAGCGGTTCGGGGTGAGCGATTGACATGTCTTCCTTCGGTGGCAACTATGTTGGCTGCAGACAACATAGTACTTCGGGAAGGGGGACATGCCTTCTGACTTTCGCTAGATTGGGTCGAGAGATGATTTGGGTTCTGACTGTTTGCCTTGTCCCTCAGGTGGGGATGCCTCCTCGACGCTCGATGGTGACGCATCCGCAGCCTTCGTCCTCTGAGCCCGGGCAGGAGGACTCGGGGCAGGGACAGCAGAGCGAGGTTTTGGAGCTCCGTGCCCAGATGGCACAGTTGGCTGAGGCGTCTCGACGCCAGGAGGAGGCTGTGAGTCGGTTGACGCTCTTGTTGGAGCAGAGAGCGCAGCCGGCGGTAGCACCCCCTGAGAGTTCACCGGTGCCTTCTTCCCCTGTTGTGGCACCCTCGGTTGTGCAGCCTGCACCAGCAGTTCCGGCTGAGCCAGTTTCCAGTAGGCCACCGTCTGGGACGACGGGATCTTTGACTTTGGCAGAGCAGCAGGTTTTGGTGGGTCTTTTGTTGAGGTTTCGCAAGTTTGATCCACCCCGCTTTTCGGGTATGAGTGCTGAGCCGTGGGCGGCTGAGTCTTGGGTTACGGCCATGGAGTGCCATTTCGAGGCCTTTTATTGATGAGAGGTTTCGAGTTTTGTTGGCTACTCATTTTCTGGAGAGCAACGCCGAGGCATGGTGGCGGCGTGTGCGACCCGCAGGTCCGCCTGGGACCCCAGTTTATCTCATGGGCAGAGTTTCGCGGTAGCTTCTTGGGCCTTCTTTCCCGAGAGTGTTCGACAGAGTTTGGAGGAGCAGCTGAGGAATCTCCGCCAGGGAGATAGGCCCGTACACGTGTACATAGCCGATTTCAATCGGCTGTTAGCTTGTATGCCCCACGTGGCCAGAGATGAGACCCACCGGATCTACATGTTCGAGAGAGGGGTTGCGTCGGGACATTTATCAGTGGTCCGCTGTCACGCCCCGGGGGTTTGTTTTAGCGGAAACGGCATTTTTTTTTTTTTTTTTGAAAGGTCTCTTTCTTCCCCGGTGCGTGCCCAGACCCGCCGCACATACAGGATCTCTCTGCAAACGGACAGAGTCTCCCCTGTACGTGCACGGGCGTGTGGTTGAATACATCTCCCAAGCAAACATAACCATTCAATCACAACATTCAATTACATACAACCAGTATTCTAAATATTTAAGCGCATGGCCACTTCAACTTGAAAGGATAAATCCACGGTTTTTAAAGAGTGCCCACCCGGCACTTAAGTTTGAAAACGAGTTTCGAAATCAGCATAAACCCCAGGGTTTTGAAAACGTGCCCACACGACACCCAAGTTTGAAAGCTCATTTCGCAATCCATAAATCCACAAGGTTTTGAAATCAGTGCCCACACGACACTTAGACTTTGAAAACGGTTTTCGCAATCTTTTCTTTGTTTTTGTTTCGCTTTTCAAATGGCCAGTAGGAAATAAAGGGAAAGGTAGTGCATAAACAGATAATCAAATACCGACATCTACGTCGACCCACAAGGGTATCGGGAACCTCACACATGCCCACAATATAAATGGAAAAGCTGAAAAGAAAAGGAAAGTATAAAGTTCAGGTCTCCAACGGTCCCGCTGTGTCCGCCCCGTCCTCACCGCCACCTAACCTCTTCCCCCTCGCCTGGGCCCTGTCACGAAGTGGGAAGTCAGTGACTAATAAATGCCGTGCAGGGGGAATAATAAAAACAAACCGTGGCGACAACCGGAGCAACCACACCTTTTGGGGGGGGGGAAAAAATGGTAACCTGTAGATCTGCATCCTGTAATACTCTGCCGCGTCGGTCCACTACCGACGGCCCATACCGTACCTGCAGCACCGCGACCCGCGCCGGACAACTAAACCGGCGGGTCGCTCCGCTCGCACCTCGACGCCTCAACCCACAGCTAATAGGGGCCCCACTACGTCACCTCGTGGGTATACACGGGTCCTACGACCTCTTTTCCGGAAAAAGGTGCACCCCTCACGGTGGCCAAACCGCGGGTGCACGTGTTGCAGCCTCGAGCACAGTAACCACAATATATGAGCAATAGTAATGCAGTAATCGCAATGTATATGAAATAGTAAAGCAGTAACCATGATGCATGAATCAGAATAAGGTAGAGGCGTGTAAACTCATGTTGCCCTACTATTAGCATAGTCGAGAGGAAAGACGGTAGCTGAAGCATCAAAACACGAGACCACGTAACTATCGATGTGTAGCAATAATCCGTAGCATCTAGAATAATGATTACTGAAGTGAACGGTAACATATAATATTTAAATTAAAACAATCAATGTGGTTCGATGCCAAATATACACTCCACCCACCTGTCGCTAGTATGCGTCAACGCTCCGCTCCCTCGCGTCCTGGTACTCCCGCTCGGCCTCCTTCGCACCCTGCCGCGAGGAGAAAAGCGACGCTCAGACGCGGATGAAGACGAGAGGCGGGCGAACCGCTCGTCGGGTTCGCGGCTCCCCGTCCGCACGCGGGCCGTGCGCGTGCTCAGCTCCGTACGGGCAACCCCACACGTGGGGTTGAGCGCGCGTCCGGCCCCGTGCGGGTCACCCCCCACGCGGGCTGGGCGCCGCCCAGCCCTGCGGCCTACCCCGCACGCGGGCTGGGCGTGCCGCCCGCCCCGTGCGGGTCACCCCGCACGCGGGTCTGGGCGTCGCCCAGCCCCGTGCGGGTCACCCCGCACGCGGCTTGGCTTGCGCCCGGCCCCGTGCGGGCCATCCCGCACGCGGGGGCTGGGCGCCGCCCCGCCCCCGTGCGGTCATCCCGCACGCGGCTGGGCGTGCGCCCGCCCCGTGCGGGTCATCCCGCACGCGGGGGGGCTGGGCGCCGCCTGGCCCGTGCGGGTCGCATGATGGCGCCGGATGGGGGGGGGGGGGGGTTTCTTCTTCGCACGTGCGGCGGATTCCGGGAAATCGGCCGCCTGTGCCTCACCCCTTCCGGTCAAGATGATCAAGAACTCAACACGAGAAAAAGAAACTAAATTCCCGTCTCACCTTGATGAGGACGACGAAGGTTTGGGAAGAGGGGATCGTCCGTTCTCGTAGGTCCGTGTGGTGGTGGTGGGGATGCGGCGTTCTCCCCTCTCCTCGACCGTCTTCGCTCGTCGTGTCGTGCCAAAGGGGTAGCAGACTGAGAAGGGTTCCCAACCCTCACCTCTCAAACCCCCAATTAATTAGCTGTTTTGGTACGATCGAGCCCAACCCGCGTCCAACTCCAAATGCTAACCTAGCCCAAATTAACCCGGATAGATAGAACGAAATAAATTAAATTAATTTATGTCGGATCCCGAAAATTTACAGAAAATTAGACTGAGCCGTGCGAAAGAATTAACTAGCTTGAATCAAAAATATCGTTAAATCCGGGTCTGGTTTACCTCAAAAGGACGTGCCGGACACCCGAACCGCAGCAACTTCGAAAATTTATTCCGGGAGCTTCCGGGGTCGGAAATCCGATCCGATCGCGCCGCCGGCCTCCGCTTCGCGAGCTTTATTCTCAAAAAAAATGCCCGCGAGCCCCCGACGGCCTGCCCAGAATGACAAAAGAAAATCAAACCCCCGACCCCTTTGCCTAAAAGCGGTTCGAAAACCCGCGGCTATTACACCACTCACCTCTAACAACGAGTTTCGTCCTCGAAACTCAAACCCGGATAGGAGTGAAAAGGTCGGGGTAGCACTCCCTCATCTTGGATTCCAGTTCCCAAGTGGCTTCTCGCTCTTCATGGTTGCTCCAATGTACTTTCACGTAGGGGATAGCCCGATTTCGTAGTGATTTTGTTTCCCTTGCCAGGATCTTCACTGGGGTTTCTTCGAAGCTCAGGTCCTCCTTAAGTTCGAGTGCAGAGGTGTCCAGGACATGTGATGGGTCGGAGAGATATTTCCGAAGCATTGATACGTGGAACACATCGTGGACTCGGTCGAGGTTTGGTGGTAGGGCGAGGCGGTAAGCTACTGGGGCCGATACGCTCTAGAATCTCAAATGCCCCACAAACCGTGGGCTCGCTTGCCCCTTAGCCCGAAACGCCTGATTCCTCTGGATGGCGAGACCCGCAAAAACACATGTTCCCCCACTTGAAACTCCAAGTCCCGGCGCCTCTGGTCTGCGTAACTCTTCTGTCGACTCTGGGCGGTCAGCAAGCGCTGTCTGATAAGGCGCACTTTCTCTTCAGTTTCTTCCACTAAGTCGGGTCCCAAAAGTTTCCGCTCTCCCAAGTCATCCTAGCAGATCGGGGATCGGCAGCGCCTTCCATACAGTGCTTCGTAGGGCGCCATCTGAATGCTGGCCTGGTAGCTGTTGTTGTAGGCAAATTCCACGAGAGGTAGGTAGCGTGACCAACCGATTCCCCAATCAGCACACAGCGCGAAGCAGGTCTTCTAGGGTTTGTATCGTGCGCTCTGACTGTCCGTCCGTCTGAGGGTGGAAGGCGGTGCTGAAATGTAATCTGGTCCCCATGGCCTGCTGGAGACTTTGCCAAAACTTCGAGACAAAGCGCGTGTCTCTGTCCGAGGTGATCGATGCCGGTACCCCATGTAGTCTCACGATCTCGCTGATGTAGACTTGAGCTAGCCGTTCGCGGGTCCAAGTGGTGTGAATTGGTAGGAAGTGTGCTGACTTGGTTAACCGGTCAACTACAACCCAGATCGCGTCGTGGCCCTGTTGTGAACGTGGGAATCCAGTGACAAAATCCATGGTGATCTGGTCCCATTTCCACTCTGGTACCGGTAAGGGCTGTAGCTTCCCTGCTGGTCGCTGGTGTTCGGCCTTTATCTGTTGACATACTAGGCAGTGGGCTACGTATCGCGTCACGTCTTCTTTTAACTTAGGCCACCAGAACGTCTGTTTGAGATCCCTGTACATCTTCGTGCCCCCCGGTGTGCCGCATAAGGGCTCGATGTGCCTCCGCTAAGATTTCATTCTTCAACTCTGGTGAATCCGGCACACAGACCCGCCCGCGGAAACATAGGGTGCCGTCGTCTTTCACCGCAAAGTCAAGCTCTTGACCCTGGGGAATCTTGTCTCGTAAGCGCTGTAGGTGCAGATCGGTCTGCTGTCCCTCCTGGATCTTCTCGAATAGCGTCGGCTTGACCACCAAGGCTAGGAGTTGCAGAACTGTGCCCGCAGGCACCACCTCCAACTGCATTCGCGCGAACTCCGCGATCAGGTGGTCCTGCTTTGTCAGCGCGCTCTCCGACGCCCCGTCCCGATGCCCTTTTCTGCTCAGTGCGTCTGCCACCACATTTGCCTTCCCGGGGTGATATTGGATCGTCAGTCGTAACCTTCAGCAACTCGAGCCACCGTCTCTGCCGCAAGTTTAACTCTTTTTGGGTAAAGATGGACTTAAGACTTTGATGATCTGAGAAAACGTTGCAGTGGACTCCGAAGAGGTAATGCCTCCACAGTTTCAAAACGAAGACCACGGCGGCCAATTCCAAGTCGTGTATCGGTATTTCCTTTCGTAGTCCTTCAGCTGCCTGGACGCGTAGGCGATCACCTTCCCCTGTTGCATCAGAACACCTCCAAGACCGATCCTTGACGCGTCGCAGATACACTTCATAATCCTCTCCGGGCGTCGGCAGCACCAGTATTGGTGCCTTAGTTAATCTCTTCTTGAGTTCCTCAAACTCTCCTGGCACTTGGCCGTCCATATGAACTTCTCGCCCTTTTCTGGTCATCGTTTAAAGGGTAGCGATCTTTGCGAAACCCTCAACGAAACGCCGTAGTATCCTGCCAGCCCTAGAAAACTTCGTACTTCTGTCACCGACGTCGGCGGCCGCCATTCTACCACTGCTTCTACCTTTTTGGGTCCACAGCGATCCCCTGTGCCGAGATCACATGCCCTAGGAAGCCAACTTCCCGCAGCCAGAATTCACACTTCTTGAGTTTAGCGAACAGCTTCTGCTCTCTGAGGGTTTGCAGGATCGTCCGTAGATGGTCCTCGTGCTCCTCGTCGGTAGTGGAGTAAATCAGGATGTCGTCGATGAAGACTACCACGAACCGATCCAAGAAGGGTCTGAAGATCCGGTTCATCATGTCCATGAAAACAGCGGGGGCGTTCGTAAGCCCGAAAGGCATCACCGTGAACTCGTAGTGGCCGTATCGAGTCCGGAAGGCGGTCTTGGGGATATCTTCATTTCGAACTCGGAGTTGATGATAGCCCGACTGTAGGTCAATTTTGGAGAAGACCGTCGCCCCCGTAACTGATCGAAGAGGTCGTCGATTCTGGGTAGGGGGTACTTATTCTTCACCGTGACTTTGTTTATCCCTCTGTAGTCAATGCAGAGCCGCAGGCTTCCATCTTTCTTCCGTACAAAGAGTACCGGTGCGCCCCAGGGTGACACACTCGGTCGGATGAACCCTTTGTCCAAGAGATCTTCCAGTTGTGCCTTAAGCTCCTTCAGCTCCGCGAAGGCCATTCGGTAAGGGGCCTTCGTAATAGGCTGCGTGCCTGGCAGCAGCTCAATAGGGAACTCCACCTCCCTCTCCGGAGGCATCCCCGGCAACTCCGCGGGGAAAACGTCAGGATAGTCCCTCACCACTGGGATATCTGCAAGTGTCGTCGAGGGTCGAGTAGCCAAATCCACCGATGCTAGATAGGCCACGCACCCCCCCTCAACCAGTCTTCTGGCCCGTGCCGCTGAAATAACCGCCGGGAAGGAGATGCTCTTGCCCATTATGTACACATGTTCGGGGAAGCCCGGTTCTTGCAGCCGCAGTTGTCGCTTGTCGCAATCAATGAGTGCCTGGTACCTTGTGAGCCAGTCCATGCCCAACACCACGTCGTACTCCTTCAAAGGGATCACCGCCAAGTCCCAAGGGCAGACCAACCGTCCCAACATAATCGGGCAGGCGGCCACAAACTGGTCGCCTCCAGAGTCCCTCCCGCCGTTTGCACCGTCAAGGAGGCTTGGAGGGGTGTCTCCTCGAGGTTATGCATGAAAACGAAATCACGAGAAATGAACGAGTGCGTTGCTCCGGTATCGAAAAGAGTTCTAGCACGGGAATTCAAAACGGAAGTAGTACCTGCAAGAGCGTCCTCCGGTGGATCAGTCCCTTGGCGGGTCATTGAGAAAACCCTCCCGCTGGTTGTGGTTGCCGGTCCTCCTCACGCCGTGGTGCGGGGGGTCTGGAAGCCGACGCCATAGGAGCTTTTCCCCGCCCTGAGTGCTGTGGCCTGGGCGTAGGTGCTCCCATGGGCGCCGATCCCCCGCCTAAGGGGCAGTTGCGGCGGAAGTGCCCCCGTTTGCCGCACCTGAAACAATGGTCGTCTCTTTGGGGGCACTCTCCCGTCAGGTGTCCTCCCCCGCATATGACACAAGGCCTATTCCACGGCCTCGGCCCTCCTGTTGGCGCGCCCCGGGGTCCTGTCGGCGGTCTCCATCTTTTGGGGGGTCGGCTCCCGCTGGAAGAACCCTCCCCCCAGCCTTGCTGGTGTCGCTTCTGATCCCTTAGCCGCGCCGCGTTCTCCCTTCTGGCACGGGTCACAGCGAAACCCCGCTCCACGTGGTGGCCTTGTCGACCACTCCCTGAAAGGTATGCAGGCCAGCCGCGTTCACCACCTCGAAGATGTCGCTTCGCAGGCCATCGACGAAGAGTTGTGCCTTGTGAGCCTCGTCCCGTGCGACGAACGGACGCAATTTACTAGTCGGACGAATTCCCGTTGATATTCCATGACCGTCCGTCCCCTTGTTGAATGTGGTTTAGGTCATCCTCCAACTTTTTCTTGACGCTGCTGGTGAAGAAGGCCTCGAACAGCTCCTTCTTGAAAGTTGTCCAGGACGGAAGAGCGGTACCCTTAGCAGATCGGGGCGTATCGTCTTCCACCACAAGCGGGCATTCCCTTCCAAGCAATGGACGGCTAGGGGAACCCGCTCGTGATCCTCCATAAGTAAGTCTTCAAAGAGTTTCTCCATTGACCCCACCCAGTTCTCCACGACCCACGGATCTGTCGTGTCCCCTTCGAACGTGGGCGGGTCGTGCTTCTTAAAGTCCTTCAAGTTGGCCCGCACTCGATCCCGTTCGGTCATCACAACCCCCCCTCCACTCGTGGCGGCGGCAGCCGCGATAGGGTAGGCGTGACCACCGTTTCCTCCAGAATAACCCGGCTAGTTGTCCCTGGCGCCGGCCCCGTAGTCGCCGCTGGTGGTGGTGCTGTCGGCGGTGCCGCGGCCGGTGCTGTCGGCCCCGGCGGAGGGACCGGGGCGGCCGTCACAGGTGCGGCCTGCTGCTGCGTCATCTGGCGTACGTGATCGGTGAGGGTAGCCAATTGCCCCGCCATTTCCCGCAATTGTTGCCGCAGGAGTTGGTTCTCCGCGGCCGTCGACGTTGTCGCATCCGCCTCGGCGTCCCCCGCCGATGACCTTGTACGGGCCATATCTGTCACTCACAAGAAGGTCAAAATTAGACAGTAACTACAACCAGTGTACCCTTTTATGCGAGGAAAGATTCAAACTCCCGCCCCCCGTTCACTCACGTTCTAAAATCCTATGCCCCACCCATTTCATTTATTCGTAGGTATGTGAGGCATTCCCACGGATGTCGGCACTAGCTGTTGTGATTGAATGAAGTCTCTGATACCATCTTAATCTGTCACGCCCCGGGGGTTTGTTTTAGCGGAAACGGCATTTTTTTTTTTTTTTTTTGAAAGGTCTCTTTCTTCCCCGGTGCGTGCCCAGACCCGCCGCACATACAGGATCTCTCTGCAAACGGACAGAGTCTCCCCTGTACGTGCACGGCGTGTGGTTGAATACATCTCCCAAGCAAACATAACCATTCAATCACAACATTCAATTACATACAACCAGTATTCTAAATATTTAAGCGCATGGCCACTTCAACTTGAAAGGATAAATCCACGGTTTTTAAAGAGTGCCCACCCGGCACTTAAGTTTTGAAAACGAGTTTCGAAATCAGCATAAACCCCAGGGTTTTGAAAACGGTGCCCACACGACACCCAAGTTTTGAAAGCTCATTTCGCAATCCATAAATCCACAAGGTTTTGAAATCAGTGCCCACACGACACTTAGACTTTGAAAACGGTTTTCGCAATCTTTTCTTTGTTTTTGTTTCGCTTTTCAAATGGCCAGTAGGAAATAAAGGGAAAGGTAGTGCATAAACAGATAATCAAATACCGACATCTACGTCGACCCCACAAGGGTATCGGGAACCTCACACATGCCCACAATATAAATGAAAAGCTGAAAAGAAAAGGAAAGTATAAAGTTCAGGGTCTCCAACGGTCCCGCTGTGTCCGCCCCGTCCTCACCGCCACCTACCTCTCCCCTCGCCTGGGCCCTGTCACGAAGTGGGAAGTCAGTGACTAATAAATGCCGTGCAGGGGGAATAATAAAAACAAACCGTGGCGACAACCGGAGCAACCACCCTTTTGGGGGGGGGGGGAAAATGGTAACCTGTATATCTGCATCCTGTAATACTCTGCCGCGTCGGTCCACTACCGACGGCCCATACCGTACCTGCAGCACCGCGACCGCCGCCGGACAACTAAACCGGCGGGTCGCTCCGCTCGCACCTCGGCGCCTCAACCCCACAGCTAATAAGGGGCCCCACTACGTCACCTCGTGGGTATACACGGGTCCTACGACCTCTTTTCCGGAAAAGTGCACCCCTCACGGTGGCCAAACCGCGGGTGCACGTGTTGCAGCCTCGAGCACAGTAACCACAATATATGAGCAATAGTAATGCAGTAATCGCAATGTATATGAAATAGTAAAGCAGTAACCATGATGCATGAATCAGAATAAGGTAGAGGCGTGTAAACTCATGTTGCCCTACTATTAGCATAGTCGAAGGAAAGACGGTAGCTGAAGCATCAAAACACGAGACCACGTAACTATCGATGTGTAGCAATAATCCGTAGCATCTAGAATAATGATTACTGAAGTGAACGGTAACATATAATATTAAATTAAAACAATCAATGTGGTTCGATGCCAAATATCACACTCAACCCACCTGTCGCTAGTAGGCGTCAACGCTCCGCTCCCTCGCGTCCTGGTACTCCCGCTCGGCTCCTTCGCACACCTGCCGCGAGGAGAAAAGCGACGCTCAGACGCGGATGAAGACGAGAGGCGGGCGAACCGCTCGTCGGGTTCGCGGCTCCCCGTCCGCACGCGGGCCGTGCGCGTGCTCAGCTCCGTACGGGCAACCCACACGTGGGGTTGAGCGCGCGTCCGGCCCCGTGCGGGTCACCCCGCACGCGGGGCTGGGCGCCGCCCAGCCCTGCGGCCTACCCCGCACGCGGGCTGGCGTGCCGCCCGGCCCCGTGCGGGTCACCCCGCACGCGGGTCTGGGCGTCGCCCAGCCCCGTGCGGGTCACCCCGCACGCGGCTAGGCGTGCGCCCGGCCCCGTGCGGGCCATCCCGCACGCGGGGGCTGGGCGCCGCCCGGCCCCGTGCGGGTCATCCCGCACGCGGCTGGGCGTGCGCCCGCCCCGTGCGGGTCATCCCGCACGCGGGGGGGCTGGGCGCCGCCTGGCCCGTGCGGGTCGCATGAGGGCGCCGGATGGGGGGGGGGTTTCTTCGCACGTGCGGCGGATTCCGGGAATCCGCCGCCTGTGCCTCACCCCTTCCGGTCAAGATGATCAAGAACTCAACACGAGGAAAAAGAAACTAAATTCCCGTCTCACCTTGATGAGGACGACGAAGGTTTGGGAAGGGATCGTCCGTTCTCGTAGGTCCGGTGTGGTGGTGGTGGGGATGCGGCGTTCTCCCCTCTCCTCGACCGTCTTCGCTCGGGTCGTGCGTGCCCAAAGGGTAGCAGACTGAGAAGGGGTTCCCAACCCTCACCTCTCAAACCCCAATTAATTAGCTGTTTTGGTACGATCGAGCCCAACCCGCGTCCAACTCCAAATGCTAACCTAGCCCCAAATTAACCCGGATAGATAGAACGAAATAAATTAAATTAATTTATGTCGGATCCCGAAAATTTACAGAAAATTAGACTGAGCCGGTGCGAAAGAATTAACTAGCTTGAATCAAAAAATATCGTTAAATCCGGGTCTGGTTTACCTCAAAGGGACGTGCCGGACACCCGAACCGCAGCAACTTCGAAAATTTATTCCGGGAGCTTCCGGGGTCGGAAATCCGATCCGATCGCGCCGCCGGCCTCCGCTTCGCGAGCTTTATTCTAAAAAAAAAATGCCCGCGAGCCCCCGACGGCCTGCCCAGAATGACAAAAGAAAATCAAACCCCCGGACCCCTTTGCCTAAAAGCGGTTCGAAACCCGCGGCTATTACATCCGCTCCCGCAGATTACAGACTTTGGAGCCTCGATGGAGCAGCACTGTATGTGGAGAGTGGGAGGTCGTGATGGCAGAGGTGGCTCCAACCCCCGTAGTGACTCCTGGGGCAAAGCGCCCGCGCTGTTTGAGGAGGGGCAGTCGAGTAGACAGGGACCCCCGAGACCTCCCCGTTTCCACTCTCAGGGACGGGGGTATCAGGGGCGGCAGATAGATCTGGGGCATCTCGTCAGTTCCAGCAGCAGCAGCGTCGACCACCTCGACAGCAGCAGTCTTCACAGCAGCAGCAGTCTTCGCAGCAGCAGCAGTCTTCGCAGCAGCAGCAGACTTCGCCGCAGCCGTGCCCTGATCGTTTGTCATTTGTGGGGGACCGCACCCACCAGTCCAGTGCCCGCGAGTCAGGCCGCTGCTTCCGTTGCGGGCAGACCGGTCACTTCGCGAGGGCTGCCCCAGGGCAGGTTTACCCAGCTCCTTCATCAGCTTCTGCATCCTTCATTCCTCGTCAGTCAGCAGACCTTCGGCGGCCTCCGGTAGGCCAAACTTTGCTTTATCTCTCGCGACAGCCAGAGCGACTTCCCTCTGCGCCGAGCGGTCGAGTCTATGCCGCTCAGGTAGAGGATGCTACAGCAGCAGAGCGTGTCGTCGCAGGTATTATTTCGATTTCTGCAGTTCGTTCTCGTACTCTCTTGATACCGGTGCATCGCATTTTTTTATCACGTAGAGCATTTGCATCCCTACATGGTATGAGGTAGTTTCTTTATCGCATGCATTAGAGGTTCAGTTCCAGATCATGTCTTGCATGGCGAGGAGTATTTTAGGGATGCCCTGGCAGTTGGGATCCTGGATTTTGCCGGCAGACGTGCTTGTCTTGCGCAGCTCCAGGATTCGACGTCGTGCTCGGTATGAATTGGTTGTCGAGGTACTATGCTACTATAGACTGCAGAGAGAGGACGGTGACCCTCCCGCGAGCCTGGACAGGAGGAGTTCGTTTTCAGAGGCTGCCAGAGCACCTCTTTGCGATGACTGTTTCTCTCGCGAGGGCTAGGCGGATGATTAGTAGAGGCTGCATCGCTTTCTTAGCGACGATGGTGAGGTGCCTAACGGCGGCACTGGGACTCAGGATATTCCTGTTGTCCGTGAATTCTCCACAGATGTGTTTCCCCATGAGTTGACGACTATGCCGACGGAGAGGGAGTGGAGTTTGTGATTGATGTGGTACCTGGGAAACCGCACCAATCTCAAAGGCGCCTTATAGGATGGCACCCTTCCGATTTGTGAGGGAGTTGAAGGCCCAGCTTCAGGATCTTATGGACAGGGGCTTTGTCAGCCTAGTGTTCCTCGTGGGGAGCGCCAGTTTTATTTGTGAAGAGAAGCTGGGTCGCTTCGTTTGTGTGTGGATTATCGGGAGTTTGAATAAGTGACCATCCGGAACAAGTACCCCCTTCCACGGATAGATGATTTATTTGATCAGTTGCAGGGAGCCACAGTGTTTTCGAAGATTGATCTTCAGTCCGGTTACCACCAGTTGAGGGTGAGGGCCGAGGACATCCCTAAGACGGCTTTTCAATCCGGTATGGCATTATGAGTTTACTGTTATTCCGTTTGGTTTGACTAATGCCCCAGCTGCATTCATGGATTTGATGAACCGGGTATTTCAGCCGACTTGGACTTGTTTGTGGTTGTGTTCATTGAATGACATCTTGATCTACTCCCGGAGCGATGTGATCATGAGGAGCACTTGAGGATAGTGCTGCAGCTTCTACGTGAGAAGAAGCTGTAGCCCAACTTAAGAAGTGCGAGTTTTGCTTCGGAGGTTGCATTTTGGGCCACTTGGTATCAGCCGCAGGATGGCAGTTGACCCGACGAAGACCGCGATACAGTTCGGGATTGGCCGAGACCGACGACGGGGACGGCGGTCCGGAGCTTTCGGGCTTGGCAGGCTACTACCGTCGTTTGTAAAGGGCTTTGCGAAGCTCTCTACTCCCCTTACCTGTTTGACTAGGAAGGGGATGAGGTTCATTTGGACTGAGCAGTGTCAGCGGAGTTTTGTGGAAGCTGAAGAGGAGACTGATTTCAGCACCAGTTCTTCCACTGCCAGTGTGGAATGGGTATCGGGAATTTATACAGCGCTCGCACAGCGGTTTGGGTTGTGGCTTGATGCAGCATGGAGGG